>JBBPBX010012669.1:6769-33520 GCA_038048925.1 Garcialebias charrua | reverse complement strand
CTGATGATGCCTTCTGGATGAAAGGCGAAATGTCTCAGCACAAAAAAAAAAAAAGAAACCGTCCAGATGACCTGACTGATAATTGTTGGATTTTATACCTGAATTATTGAGCATGGACTTTTGGTACTAAAAAAAACACTACTTACTACACTGCGGTTTTTCATATGGCCCTCATGCACGAAAATGTTCGTATTTTTATCCTAAATTTCTCCTACTTTTGTTCGTACGAAGCGTTCGTACGAACATGCCACGTCAGATCCAACAAAGTCTTCTATCGTCAGGAAATGTGTGTATATGAGCTGTGTAAATAATGATGAATCCCACCTGTTCTATTCACCTGCTCGTGCACGCGAGAGGTTATTTACATAATTCCCACCCCTCAAAACACCATATAAGGATATAGTTTCCTGCCACCGCGAGCAGGAAGTGTCCATTCATTCCGGCTTTTATGCGTCAGAAAACACACAAACGCGTTTGGCGAATTAAAATTGACTCGCCTTTGATCATAGTGTCAGCCCCGGATCTGAGCGCAGACCCACACAGAATACAGATGACATCAGTGAGCGCCCACAGTCAACAGGCAGTTTATATTAAAAATGACATGAAACAACTGAATAAGCTGGTTTCGCTTTTTTCTCCCCTGTCTCTGCAGCGGCGCTGTGTATGTGTGTGTGTGTGTGTGTGTGTGTGTGTGTGTGTGTGCCGACAGTGGCACGGGGTGGCACGACAGTGGCGCGTGGCGTGGTGGCGCGGGGGGGCGCGTTGCGTGGCACACGGTGGTCGACATGAGTGGCACGGGGGGCCACGCGCGGGTGGCGGCACAGGTGGTCGACATGAGTGGCGCGGGGGGGCGCGTGGCGTGGTGGCGCGGGGGGGCGCGTTGCGTGGCACACGGTGGTCGACATGAGTGGCGCGGGGGGCCACGCGCGGGTGGCGCAAGGTGGTGGACGTGGGGGGGGGGTGTTGAAGCCGCTTTAATTAAACCAATATGTGTGGTTGCATTTAATTGTTTTTAAACTCAAAATATTTTCTAAATAACGAAATATAAAGTTATTAGTGGAGAAAAGGCCGTCTGGATGACAGCAGACCGACTCCTCGTAAAATATACGACAGGTCTGGACCACACGTAAATTTTGTTCGTATCTGAAAAAAATCCTAGGATACGAAAACATTGTTGGATGCCACAAATGATCCTAAATCACTCGTACGCACAGTATAAGAACAAATCTGTGCGTACGAACGGTTCGTGCATGAGGGCCATTGTTTTTCACTCGGGGCTTCTGGGTAAGGATCTCCCACAATAAAAAAGGACTATGAGAGGTTACTGTCAGCACTTTGGTCCTTTGGGTGTTTAAAGTGCTCAATAAATCAAGCTGGTCTGGTATCAAATATGTGTGAAATTTTCCTCAGTCTAGAGATAATTTAGAATTATGTGCCACTGAAATGATAAAACAGGATTTATTGATCCTATATACAGAAGTACTGCCGTTGTCTACAAAAAGCCTAAACTCAGAAGATCAAACCACATTCCCCCACACAAAAACTTGCAGACTGAAGTCTAAAACTTTGACCTCAATGCAGAGAAGAGCTTTGTTTCCTGTGGACCTTTGTGTGTCTATTTAAATTATTCTTATGGCTAAATTTTTGTCCACAAAGCTCACATTGAAATGGTTTCTGTCCTGTGTGGACAATCTTATGAGAGTTTAAATTGGTCTTTTTGCTAAACTTTTGTCCACAATCTGTACATTCAAATGGTTTTTGTCCTGTATGGACTCTCATGTGAGAGTTTAAAGTTGTCTTGTGGCTAAATCTTTTTCTACAATCTTCACATTCAAATGGTTTCTGTCCAGTGTGGACTCTCATGTGTGAGTTTAAATGAGTCTTCTGGCTAAATCTTAGTCCACAAATCTCACACTGAAAAGGTTTCTGTCCTGTGTGGACTCTCAGGTGGGAATTTAAATTAGTCTTTTTGCTAAATCTTTGTCCACAATCTTCACATTCAAATGGTTTTTGTCCAGTGTGGACTCTCGCGTGAGAGTATAAATTAGACCTATGGCTAAATCTTTTCCCACAATCGTCACATTTAAATGGTTTCTGTCCTGTGTGGACTCTCATATGTAAGTTTAAACTTGTTTTACGACTAAATTTACATCCACAAATATTACACTCAAATGGTTTTTGTCCTGTGTGAACTCTAATGTGAGAGTTTAAATTAGCTTTTCTGTTAAAACTTTTACCACATTCATCACAACTAAATAATTTCAGTCCTGCTGGGACTTTCTCATGGGACTTTACTTTTTTTTTCTGACCCAAACAGCTTGAACGTCTTACTGTTGAATGACATGTCATGTGTCTCTGAAGAGACTGGTTGTGCAGAAATTGTTTACCACACTCAGAGCAGCTGAAACATTTGTTGACAGAGTTTACAGCTGATTTAGGAGCTCTGCTCTCCTTCCAGTCTTTGTCACTGTCTTCAGTTGTTGACTCAGAGTCTGACAAGTGTTCCAGCTGAGAGTCAGGATTGTTTCCATCCTCGTCCTCTTCATCATCTTCACTGACTTCAGTCTCTGAAGAGCTGGAAGCATCTCCATAAGGATTTAGATCTGAGTTCCTGCTGGTTTCTGCTCCTTCACAGTCCTCTCCATCAGTTTCTATTTTCATCTGGTCCGTTGAGCTGCTGGTTGGAACATCTCCATCTTCCATTTGGTGCTGATGAACATGTGAGAACAGAGGCTTCTCCTCATCATCCTCACTCTTCATATGAACTGCAGTGAATGAAAATCTGCTGGCATCAGTCTCCTCCTTCACACTGAGCTGCTCTCCCTCCGACTGGGTCCAAAGTTCCTCCTCTTCTTCCTTTATGTGGAGGAGCCCTGGGTCCTGCTGGTCCACATCAGGCCTCCATTCCTCAGGTGCATTGTGGACAATAATATGAAGTGTCTGCTGAACATCTGCAGGAAACACTGAAACAAAGACAATATGGACAATTATTTACATTCACTCATACAAAGTACATCACTTATGTTGTTGCTTTATATTCTGTGGATCAGAACTGTTCCAAGTCAAAGTAACAACATTTTATTCAGCAAGAGACAAGGAAATGTCTGTTTATCATCAAAAATAATAAACATGTTTAAATACTTCTGGTGGGGACAGAGAATGGATGATAAGGAAACCTGGTGGTGGAATAGTGAAGTGCAGGACGCCATTCAAAGAAAGAGATTAGCCAAGAAGAAATATGACAGTGAGAGGACTGAAGAGAGGAGACAGGAATATAAGGAGATGGGACATAGAGCAAAGAGGGAAGTAGCTAAGGCAAAGCAGAGGGCGTACAATGAGTTGTATGGGAGACTGGACACTAAAGAGGGCGAGAAGGACTTGTACCGATTGGCAAGACAGAGGGATCAGGCTGGAAAGGATGTGCAGCAGGTTAGGCTTATTAAAGATGGGAATGGGAATGTTCTAACAAGTGAGGAGAGTGTGATGGGAAGATGGAAGGATTACTTTGAGGAGCTAATGAATGAAGAGAATGAAAGAGAAAGAAGAGTGGAGGTCATAGAAACGAGTAACCCCTCGCTGCAGCAAACAGTAAGGGGCGGGGTCGTGCCCGAGGGACGAGCCATACCATATATGGAAGTAGCGCCATTGCACTCCGGAAATAAAGGGGGCGCTGTTTCAATGATCACTTACAAATTCCTTAAAGAAGCGGGTCAGCGGTGTTTCGGCAAGTAGAAGGTTGAAGAAGGGACACGTGAATGAAAATATTTTGCGGAATGATTCACAATGGAAACTTGGCAAAGTCAGCAGACCAAGTACACCTCGCTGCAGCAAACAGCGAGGGGTTACTCCAGCAGACGGTAATGATACTTTTTATAAGCATTTTTGTTATGTAGCAAATAAATATATTTATGTGAACTAGTAAAAATCGTAATTCCTTTAAGCTAAGATTGATGTTAGCATATGTAGCGTGCTGCATAGCGAAATCACGATCATAGTGCCTAAAAATAGATACCATTTTATAACTTTTAAAGTTCATTCTTTGTTTTCTTTCAGCAGATCCATGTATCTGTATGTAACATTCAAAAAGGGGAGATGTTACAACCTTATAGCAAAGATGACTCCTATAGATGTCCTCTTTGCTCCTACTCTGCTAAGGAGTCGTACAAGGTGGTGAACCATATTGCTAATACTGCTATGGTTCAACATAAAGGTTTGTAAAACACAATTTGATATTGCAAATACTGCTATGGTTCAACATAAAGGTTTGTAAAACACAATTTGATATTGCAAATACTGCTATGGTTCAACATAAAGGTTTTTAAAACACAATTTGATTAATACTAATGTTTGTGAAAGAGTTGTCAATTTTCTAATTTTGATGGTGTTTATTTGAATAGTTGTATGCAGTCCTAACTAATGTGAATTCTAAACCACCAAAGTTAAATCGAAATAAAATACTTTTTTCATTTTTAAAAAGTAAGGAGTAAGTAGGAAGTACACATAATTGAATTAAAATGTAAGGAGTAGAAGTAAAAAGTAGGCTGAAAAATAATTACTCCACTTAAGTAGAAATACCCAAAATTTCTACTCAAGTAAAGTAACAAAGTATTTGTACTTGGTTACTTGACACCTCTGACTGTTTCTGGCATAAATATGTGTACAAATTATGTATTTACTATTGTTAACGTTATTGATTTGATTTGCTTTGCAGAATTCTACATCTTCAGATGTGGTTTACCTTGTCACGGCACATCTCACTTTCATTGCCCATACTGTTTGTCAACACATGAGAAACGGGAGCGGATGAGAGATGAGAGTGGACTTCAGGAGACACCCCTCAGAACTGCTGCCCCTCAAAATCTTCAACAGCCCCGTGTCTACGGTAGAGTCCTTCAGGTTCCTGGGAACCACCATCTCACATGACCTGAAGTGGGAGCACAACATCACCTCCATCCTCAAAAAGGCCCAGCAGAGACTGTACTTCCTACGCCAGTTGAGGAAGCTGGACCTGCCTCAGGAGCTGCTGATCCAGTTCTACACTGCAGTCATTGAGTCCATCCTGTGTACATCCATCACAGTCTGGTTTGGAGCAGCCACAAGGCAGGACAGGAACAGGCTGCAGCGAACAGTGAGGACAGCTGAGAAAGTCATTGGGGCTTCACTGCCCTCCATTCAGGACTTGTACCACGCAAGAACCAGGAAACGGGCTGGAAAAATCACCACAGACTCCACACACCCGGGTCACAACATGTTCCAACTTCTCCCGTCTGGCAGACGCTACAGATCTCTGTCCACTAAGACTGTCAGACACAAGAACAGTTTCTTCCCCCAGGCCATCACCATCATCAACAGCTGATCATCAGACATCCATCAGCGTGACCCCCAACCCATTCACAACCCCCATGTGATGTGAATCCTTCTGTATTTTGTGTATTATTTGTACGTTTTTTTTTTAATGTAAAGTATCTGTATAGTTTTTAGCATTTTTAGAGAGACACTTTCTAGAGAGACACGAACAGCCGGAAACAAATTCCTTGTGTGTGTCAACATACTTGGCCAATAAACCTGATTCTGATATTCAAATGGTAAGAGTTTATTTAAAAACAGTTTCTGGCATAGCTAATTTTCCTCATAAGATCTGTACTGAAACGACATGAGAGGTGAATATCGACTGCTGATATCAGAATTTGGTAAAAGGGTTCTGTAATAGCCTACTGGAAAGTTATTTATAAATTTTCTCACCACATTCAAACCTGCCTGAGAACAACAGATCCTGATTTAAAAAAATTATTTCATAAAGTAGAATGGTTCTATTTATGGTAGTGAAGAAATGTCTTGGGGTAGTTTACTATTGACTTTTAAAGACACTACACATTGTGTAGTCTTTTATTAGGTAAATAGTAATATAGTTTTTAGTGTGGTTATTTCTGATTGAATTGATGATTTCATGTAGGTAGATACATACCTGAACACATACAACACACAACTAATTGTTGATCATGATAACATTCAGCACTTTAATGACCAATTCATAACAGTAACTCTGACTTTCCTTCAACACTGAGAAGAAACAATCAGTTGGATAAAAAGGATACCTATTAAAAAATATGACCTTCTTTTCGAGTCTTACAAAAGAGTGGAATTTCAAACTTGAATTAAGTTTACCCTTGTTATGACATTTGCAAAAGAAATTTAACTGCACAACTCTTCTTAATAATACACGTTTCATGAAAAGAGATCCAACATAGTACAGTATACAGCCTAGGCTACTGTATTTCATAAATAACATACCATGTCATTTATACCATGTCATTTATCAAATATATATTTGAATAATTTTCTGTCCATATGCCGATTTGTAAAGATCACTCATTTGTTCAACATTTTTTTAAATGAAATAACTAATAAGAAGTGCTTAATCCATAGAACAAAGCCTAAAAATTAATAAATTGGTAGTCAGTTTCAATAATTATGTTTTCTTGTGTTGTTAGTGTATTTACTGATGGATTGTTCATTTCTGTGCGTTTTTTTAACTGTATTTTCTAAAAGGCTGGTATAGGAAATGGCACCCCTTTTATTTCCGGAGTGCAATGGCGCTACTTCCATATATGGTATGGCTCGTCCCTCGGGCACGACCCCGCCCCTTACTGCATGCTGCAGCGAGGGGTACTTTGGAGTACCCCTTGGAGGGGTACTTTGAGCTTTGGAGCAGACGTCACTGTGTGGGCGGGTGTCGGGGGCGTTTCTGGGCGTTCCGGTCTCGGCCGCCATTTTTGTTGTCTTTAGAAAAAAAAAAGAAATTCAGGAGATTTTCCATTGTTTTCGCGCTGTATCTTCCGTCACGATTCTGAAAAGCAGGCAAAATAAAGTGGACTGTATCCTAATAAGCTTCTCCCAGGTGAGGAAAAAAAACTACATGGAAAAAATCGGTATAATTGTAAATGTTGCCCGTTTGAAATAAATAAATAAATGGAGCAGAGACCCGGAGTAATACTTGCCTCCACTGACATTCCCAGTCATTTTAGCAGACCTGGTCTGTGTCAGTGTTTACACCACAAATAATTTTTATAATTACAATTCACTGGGAGAGCTGGTCCAATCTATGAATAGCTGGGTAGATGATTTGGACATTTTTAAAGCCCCCAGATTGTAAATACATTGAAGGTACGTTGTTGGCTCATTAATTTTACATAAATTATACATGTCTTTCATAATCAATCAACCTTCTGTATGCTATTAGTATTAAAACTTGTGAACACTTAATTTTTTATAGGATTTTAACTGATTTACAAAGCTCCAAGTATAAAATTACCTTATTTTTAATGACTTGAGTTAGTCTAATGACATGTAGACAAATCTTGATTAGATTACTTTATATATAATAAGTATTAAGATGCATATATATTATAGACAAATGTTTCTGTCTTTTCATTCACCATTTTAATTGTGTGTTCACAGGTTCTGCTCTCTGAGTCATGATGAGGGTGATGCATTAAAATGCAGCTAGCAGTACAAAATCCAACTCCTGAACATGGAGCATCTCCTGATGGACTCATGTGATCGCTGCTGCCTGGAGAAAGTTCCCTCACAAATATAAGACATGCAGCATCCAGCAGCTGGAGGCAGGAGATGAAGTTCACCTGAAGAAGCATCGTCCACACTGCACAGGTGCACAATCAAACCACTGTGACCTTGTGTGGACCCAGACATGGCTGGACATCTACAGAAAGCATGAAGCTTCCTAAAGATGTTTCTCAGATTGTTCTCCAGCTTCAAGGGATACATAATTATGTAAATCATGCTGTATATTTGCACATTTTTGGGTAGCAATTTTTCTATAAAATGTATACACAATGTTCATCACGTTGTTACTAGAAATGTTTAATTACATCAAATGTTTACTTCAAAATGGATCTGTTTCATTTTGTTTATTTCTTACCTGAAATTCATTCATTCAACTTTTATTTGGACAGGTTAATCCCTGTTAATGAAATTTGTTAATACATCAAATGTTTACTACAAATGTGATCAATTTCATGATGTTTACATGTTAGTGCTGAAGTAAATATTTCATAAATGTTTACCATATTAATTTTTATTAAATGAGAAAAAACAACCACTTATTATTCAACTGTAAAAATATTTCAAAACAACGAGTCCAGCAAATATAATTTTTTTTCTCCAGTCTACATTTTACATACAGCACATACACAATCTGAAGAAGTGTCTCCTCTTCACTTTCACATGTAAGCACCAGTATAGTTAACTGGTGTAGTTCTATGTAACATTTTATATTTGTTTCTCATGCAACCAGTGATACTTTCCACATGAATTCTAAGGTGTGCTCATGGTGTTTTCAAAAATCATTAGTATCAAGTGGAAATCTCCCTTTAGTGAATGATGGGATTTTAACTTCAGCACATCATTCATTTATACTGTACTTTTGTTGGCTGTAACTGGGACCCTGTGTACACAGTTTCATTCCACCTCACGTACAACATGTGATGTGAATGACAAGAACCTTGACTCTCACACAGTCTAATATCAAAGCTTTTGTCAGATAACAACGTCCTTCTGTTATGAGCTTGTCACCTCCATCCCTTGAAGAGAAAAAGACACAGGTATTAGACAGTTTTGTGTGACACATTAAAAATATGGCAAAACAAGGAAGTCCTATTTAATACTTTAAATTTACTTTTTCCAGCTGGTTTTTATTCAGCTCTGACCTGTTCTGTAACAGATGACTACTACCTTTCTGTTTGTGCATGAAGAAATTGTTTTATGTGGTACTACCTGAGCAACATGGACGGTGTACAGTATTTGCTGGTCCCTGCTTCTCCATCTGCAGCTTCACTGAGCTCTTCTGGAGTTTAATTCATTTCATATGAAGTTTTGCCTTGACAAGGATAGATCAGAACACAGGTCAGTATTAATACAGTAACAGTCACAACACACTAGAAACTTTAAACAGTTTATTTCACAATAACACAGCTGTCCACTCTGTCTAAAATCAGACTACGTTATATAAAAAATATAAACCCAACCTAAACTAGGCTGACCCACTTCTATGAACTAAACACCCGGAAAAAATCGTGCAAAAATTATGGCACAACTCCAACAAAACGAATTTATACACTCACCAGGATGTCTGGAACAAACTAGCAGTTATTTTGGGACATGGAGAAAGTTATATCAGGACGTTTCACAGCTGATATCAGGACATTCATCTCCTGTTTGTTAGGTCCGACACATGAGCTCCCTCGCGCTGCTTCCAGCAGGAAACAGAAACTGAAAGTCCGTTTTCTATCTACTTTCAGGTCGTGTGACTGGACATTACATCCAATAACACAGCATGTTTAGACCATTGCAAAACTGTTACAACCTTCTTAGATTCTAACAAAAAAAACGAGAAACAGAGCTTCTTTTAGAGGGCTTTTAAAATGGCGATTTCAATCCCACAATGCTGTGCGCCATGGACCATCATGCTTTGCGCCGCGGACCGTGACGTCACGCTCCAAAGCTCTATAGAAACTGTGAACCAGGAAGTGGGAAAGATTAGTGAGGGTGAAGTCCGGAAAGCTCTGAAAAGAATGAAGAAGGGGAAGGCAGTAGGACCTGATGACATACCAGTGGAGGTTTGGAAATGTCTTGGAGAGATGGCAGTTAGGTTTTTGACTCAAATATTTAATGGAATATTTGAGGGTGAGAAAATGCCTGAAGAATGGAGAAGAAGTGTGCTGGTGCCCATTTTTAAGAGCAAGGGTGATGTACAGAGTTGTAGCAACTACAGAGGAATTAAGTTGATGAACCACACAATGAAAATCTGGGAGAGAGTTGTGGAAGCAAGACTTAGACAAGAGGTGACTATCTGTGAGAGCCAGTATGGTTTCATGCCAAGAAAGAGCACCACAGATGCCATCTTTGCTTTGAGGATGTTGATAGAGAAGTACAGACAGGGTCAAAAAGAACTCCTTTGTGGATTTAGAAAAAGCATATGACAGGGTGCCGAGGGAGGAGGTGTGGTATTGCATGAGGAAATCTGGAGTGGCAGAAAAGTATGTTAGACTGGTACAGGGCATGTATGAGGACAGCAGGACATGTATGAGGACAGCAGGACAGTGGTGAGATGTGCTGTAGGAGTGACCGATAGCTTCAAGGTGGCGGTAAGAGTGCATCAAGGATCGGCTCTGAGTCCCTTCTTGTTTGCTCTGGTGATGGACCGACTAACAGATGAGGTCAGGCAGGAATCCCCATGGATTATGATGTTTGCAGATGACATTGTGATCTGTGGTGAAAACGGGGAACAGATGGAAGAGAACTTGGAGAGGTGGCGGTATGCACTTGAAAGAAGAGGAATGAAAGTCAGCCGTAGTAAGACAGAGTACATGTGTGTGAATGAGAGGGAGGCTGGTGGAACAGTGAGGCTACAAGGAGCAGAGGTCACAAAGGTGCAGGACTTCAAGTACTTGGGGTCCACTGTCCAGGAAAATGGGGAATGTGGTAAAGAGGTGAAGAGAGTCCAGGCAGGATGGAGTGGATGGAGAAAAGTTTCAGGAGTGATTTGTGACAAAAAGGTGTCAGCAAAGGTCAAAGGAAAAGTTTACAAGACAGTGGTGAGACCAGCTATGTTGTATGGTCTGGAAGCAGTGTCATTGACAAAAAGACAGGAGAAAGAACTGGAAGTGGCAGAAATGAAGATGCTGAGGTAGGGCTGGGCCATATCATATCGTTACCGGTAATACCGGTATAAAAAGCTTGCCCGGGCAAAAACCTTATATCATGATATGCTAATTTCATGACGTAATACGTCAGGGCGCCCCGCCCCTTAACACCCGAGCAACTGCGCACCTCCCCTCCACCAGTCTACTGGTGTAAAACGCTAACGTTACTGCTAAAATGTTAAAAACAACGCGCGCATCTCAACTTCTCTCCTCCCTGCAGGCACAGACAGCTGTCCCCTCCTCCCCCGCCCCGCTCCGAGCAGCACCGAGCTGCTCCGGTGCTGCTCGGTGCAGCGTGTCCCCATACTATGGCGTCAGAATAAAGACAAATCTCGCGAGAACAAACACTGATCTCGCGAGAGCAAATACATGCTTCGAGGGAGCAAATTAAGGCTGAGTTAGACTTTCGCTTTGGTCCGCAGGCTGGAGCGCGCGCGCCGCGCGTGCACTCAGCCGTGCGGCGAAATGCGTTTACAGTGTCGCCTCTGTGTTTATGGTTGACGCACAGCGGCGCATGGCAAAGTGCTGTTCTTTTACGGACCAGCAGGAGGCAGTACCCTCTAAAACCTGTGCATATGTTGCAAGAAAGGTGTAGAAGAAGAAATCAACCGTAGAAGAAGAACTGTTTGACGTCACACAACAAAAACAAATAGCTTTCTGCTCGCGTGCTGAACTGTTGTCTTTATTTGCGGTTTTAATGCATGGAGTCAGCGGAGGAGAAAGCGATCACGTGACTTTTGGCGAAAAAACAAAAGAAAAGTCCGACTCCAGATCAGGAATGAAGGAGAATTCAATACATTTTGTGTCACAAAACATTCCTCCATGCGTCGCGACTCCGTCTCCACGACCACAGCGGCGCAAACAGCTGCAGGCTCCGGCGTGAAGAGGGTGAAGGCTGTCGGTGAGGACCTGTCAATCAAATCGTAGCGCCCACCGCGCGCGCGCAGGGCTTGCGGAGTTTCAAAAATTCAGAGGTGCACGGCACGCGCTAATCCCTTGCGCGGGGCCAACGCGCAGGGGCGGGGACTGTGAAATTGCGTCACTTTTGGAGCGCGTACCCTCGCGCGCTGCGCGACGCGTCAAGTATGAATCTAGCTTTACTCTCAGGTTTCTAGACAGGTCTCTCTTGTAAATGAGTCCTCGAGGCTCAATGGGATTAACCTGCCTAAATAAAGGTGGAATGAATACTGTTGGGTAGTGTAATTACTGTACAACAATAAATCATACCAAAGATCATGTTTGTATTACTGTCCACTGAGCACCATACCTCTACAAAGCAAACTTTTCATTAGTCTGATGAACAGCATTTTAAGCCAATTTATTTTAATTAGCAAGTTTTTCCTAGAACAATCAAACTTTAATATTAAACACGGCTGAGGTAAATGTGTATTCATTAGTAAGTTAAGACAATACAGTGGAGTACACTTAGTACTGTATAACTGAATAAAATTACGTTTCATTTCACTTACTGTATTAGACTGATGTTAGATGTCAAATTGGCTGGTTTTTAAATGTATTACATGATTAAAATAATAGTAATACCCCTAGTGAAAAATAATGAAATATTTTATTAATTTATCCAATGACCTAAAATACATTTTTTTTGCGTTTAGTTTTCCAGAAAAGCTATTTATTTAAGAGAAGAGCGACCCCTGCTGACCTATTTGCACCGTTGCTGAGTTTACTGTGGAAGAAGGGCTCTTTCATGTTTTAATAAGAAACTACTGTAGTTGCTTTGCGTTTTAATTTACAGTCTCTCAGACCCTTAGCGTTTATTGAAACATGAGAAAAGTCATACTGTTGATACTGTTATTGATTTTAACTGTTATTTGTTTTATTGACATTTAATTCTGTTGCACCTTGTAGCACTTTGAGATTTTCATTAATGAAAAGTGCGTTATAAATTGAATTCATTATTATTATTATTATTATTATTATTATTATTATTATTATTATTAAAGTCTCCATATTCACAATAGTGTAACTAATTAGGGCATATCAGATGCAGACGAGAAATAAATAAAATAAAAATGAAATAAAACTACAACAATGGGTTATGTATTAGGATTAACCTAATCTATTAACATGTCATACATACAGGTCTGTATTGTTTTCAGTATATTTCAGAGATTTCAAATATAAATAAAATACAAGATAAAAATATGTTAAACTAGGAGAAAAACTCCCAAAGTTCAGGAAGTGTTGCATCCAATCACAGAGGACAAGGGACTCTAGCCAATCATGTGTCCTGATATAGAGGCCGGCTGGCTCCGCCCACCGACTGACAAAATACTGAACCGTGAGCGAGAGGGACAGGGAAACAGTACATACATTTTACTGGCGCGAGCATGTGATTGTTCTTCGAGCGCACGTGCGCGCGCTCGGATCTCTTTTCTACGCTCGCGCTCATCCCCATTACGCGCGCGGGGCTGATTTGCGCTCGCACGAGAGTAATTTGCTCCCTCGAAGCATGTATTTGCTCTCGCGAGATCAGTGTTTGTTCTCGCGAGATTTGTCTTTATTCTGACGCCATAGTCCCCGCTGTAAACTAAACACGCGCGGCTCCACATCACTCCATCAGAGACAGTTCAGTTAAAAAAATGAATCAGAGGAAGCATATGACACGTTCCTGCATGAAGAAGCTGAAACATGAAGGTCAGCTGATCAACTTGTAGAAGTTACAGCTCATTTAAAGGAGCTGTATGTAACATTTTTTATAAACATATTTCTTCACTCTGCCACATCTCCTGACAGACTGATGTTAGCCAGGTAATCTCTGAAGAAAAAAAATACTTTAAAAATGATCTGTTATTTAGATTGAAAAAGTCTGCACAAAATATAGATTAAAAAAACCACCACAAAAACTAAAGTGCAGGTGTAGTTTTACTTGGAGACTAAATACTTTACTAAATAAAGTAATTTCAGTAAAATTACCCCTTGTTGTTTTTTAAAATTTTATATAATACTGCAAAGCAACATGTTAAGTTAATTTTGTCAAATAAATACATTTGATTTTTGTGGGGGGTTATATCACGAAATTTATCGTTATCGTGATAATACTCTGAAATATCACGATATAATTTTTGAGCCATATCGCCCACCCCTATGCTGAGGTTCTCCTTAGGAGTGACAAGGATGGATAAGATCAGGAATGAGATCATCAGAGGTACAGCACATGTATAACAACTGGGAGATAAAGTTAGGGAGGCCAGACTGAGATGGTTTGGACATGTCCAGAGGAGGGACAGTGGGTATATTGGTAGAAGGATGTTAGAAATGCAGCTGCCAGGAAAAAGACAAAGAGGGAGGCCAAAGAGGAGATATATGGATGCAGTTAGAGAGGACATGAAGGTAGTTGGAGTGAGGACAGAGGATGCAGAGGACAGAGTGAGGTGGAGGAGGATGACTCGCTGTGGCGACCCCTGAAAAGGGAAAAGCCGAAAGAAGAAGAAGAAATACTTCTGGTACCTTTACTTTTTAGTGCCGTCTCAAAATTTGTATCCTGCTTGTCAGTGTTGGGCAGCGCTAATCCAAAAATTAGTTCTGCTATTTCTAAAGCACTTATTGATTTATTTAGGTCCGCAATTTCAAAAGCACTTATGTATTAACAATGCTAGCGGACGCTAATGCTAACACGCTAACCGCCATTTTGAACAGGGCAAATGGCGAACTACTTTTTTTAATCCAGCAGATTTGACCATTTGAACCGGTTAAGTTCAGAAAAACCTTGTGCTATAAAGTCACTGACTTTATAGCACAAGGTTTTTCTGAAAAGTAGTTCGCCATTTGCCCTCTTCAAAATGGCGGCCGCCATTTTGAAGAGGTTAAATGGCAAACTACTTTTTTTAATCCAGCAGATTTGACCATTTGAACCGGTTTGAATTCTTACTTCCGCTCTCGGCAGAGCAGGTTGCATCTCTTTCTGCTCCTCACCTCACCTCCCTGGTTCCCCCCCCCTCCCTGCTTTTGCATTTGTTTCGTCTGTAACTCTTCAGCGCTCGCTCGAACCAATTTGGAATGGATTTATTTGCGTGGACTGTTTTCTGGGCTGTTACTATCGATACTATCGATAAACTTTATTTCCGCGAAGCACACCGGCCAGGGAGAGCCGGCGAGCCCCATCGACACGCATGCGGTGAGCCACATTATGGACTCGAGGAGCGAGTTACTGTGTCTGGCCGTTCTTTTATTATTATTATTATTATTATTATTATTATTTCTGTCGTGGACGCGGAATATCTGTGGATTATTGGGATACTGGTGGCTGTCTGCCACTGAAGGCTGAGGAGGACCACCGCGTTCGGCGTGCTGGCGAGACTTCCTGCTCAGCGAAGATTCTTTGATCCGGGCTATGACCTTCCCAGCTGTTGTACGAGCTGTACCGTACGGAGCAGCGGTGGTGAACCGTGGACCTGCGGTGTCTTGGGACTCGTTTACAGCCGCCCGATCATCAGGGCACAGATGGGACTTGTAGCTCGGAACCTCACATGATTCGACGAGTTGGACCCAGAAACAGCACCTGGACTTAAGACTGCAGTCAAAAGTACACTGTGGCCTGACTGAAAAAAATAAAGCAACTATCTAATCTGGTCTCTGAGCAACCTTGAACTGAAGGCTGTCTACAAATCTTCTCCTGGAGCTGGAAAGCTGAAGTGAACTTGCTGCCCTCCCCCCAGAGGTCTCTGTGTGTGCGTTTCGGATGGAGCCGAGCTGTGACACCTGCGAACTGTGCTTATCTGAAAATTATTACTCACAGACTTTACCTCCCGCCTGCCGTCATCATGCATCATGTCCTGTCTAATATGTGCTAAAAGCTGGTAGAGTTTTTTTGGACTTTATCATGGAGTGTCTGGTGACAAGTTGTGATAGATTCTCTTTTTTGAATACCACGTTCTTACCCGTTTGTGTGTCTACTCCTTTTTCCATATCTGGCAGCGCGGTTTCAAACTGTTGCGGCTCGTGCGTACGTCTCTTTAAAATTGTGCGTGCGCCAATTGCATAACCTTGTACCTCGGTGCATAACATGCCAATAAATATATATTCTATTCTATTCTATTAAGCTCAGAAAAACCTTGTGCTATAAAGTCAGCTAAGAAATATATTTTTTCTCAGCAAAGAAATAATTGTTTTTACCGTGTTTTCATGGAAAGTTCTTATCTTCTGTGGCCGTCGCGGCCGCCATTTTGAAGAGGGCAAATGGCGAACTACTTTTTTTAATCCAGACGCGTCGCGTAGGCCGCTGAGAAACATCCATAAGTTCACCCTCCATGTTAAAAACTCTTCGTCTGACTCTTCGAAAACAAGCAATAAGGCTGCAGAGTAACACACTGGCTGCTAACTGAGAGCGCTCGCTCTAGCAAAGAGACTGAGGGGACGCTTTTTTGTCACGGACCACATCCGGCGCTGACAGGATATGGTCTGTTAGCAGTCGTCCGGGCCCGTAAATAAGTTTTTTCGTTTTTACTGATAGATAATTAGTTATTATCGGTACTGCATTTTAAATAAAAATAGCGCAAATCCGCTTATGAATTATAAAAGTTAGTCAATCCGCTGTAAAGCTAACAAATTGTTTAGGTCCGCTGTAAGCGGATTAGCGCTTTAGCGCTACCTGGCGGTCTGGCGCCCACCTTTGCTGCTTGTACACATACTCTGCACCCCAGGACTAAAAGAAAACTTTAAATCAGACTAAGGCTGGACAGACAATAATTCGATATCAATATATATCATGACATACTTTTACTCAATAACAGTGATATGAGTTTTAAGCACATTTTCAATATTTCAAAATACATTACGCTATGATTTAGAGTTGCATTTGGGCCCAAAAAATCAGATCCGACCCGGACCCAGCCCGCAGTCATCGTTTCCTAACCCCACCCGACCCGATGAATACATAGTTCCCATGTGACGTCACATCCGTCTTACTTCCGGGTGGACCCTCATTTTGAAAGTCAGAACAGGGGACAGCGCGGTCTAATGGATGTTCATTTTTCACGTTTTTTTTTGTGTTAATTTCTAATTAATTGCAATGGTTACTTCGTGTTGTGTCAGTGGGTGTTCCAGTCGGGTAGACGTTTGGGCAACGCGCAGGTTTCAGTTAATCAAAAAAAAAGTAAACGTGAAGGATTTATCTCATCGGAGAAGCTGGACTGCAGCTCCTCTCTCTGAGTCTGGCTCGGATCTGCTCTGGAAGACGTCGTCCTTTTGGCCGGTAAACAAAATATTCTACATAAATCATTTTGTGAAACTATGTCAGAACAATGTTAGAGTACAACTGTCTGTGTGTTAGAGCTGTTTTTTTTTTTTTCATTATTTAGCAAACCGTCTTGCATGCTGTTAGCTTAGCATCTCGCTAACGCGACAATGGCCTCCTCACGGTCCACCAGACCGTCCCAGTGAGAGAAGGAGGACGGGAGCCAAGTCGTGCGGGCGACGCGTCGGTCCCATGGGACGTGCCTCCGCGGCCGCGACGGATCCACGCCGTCCGACCTGAGCTCCCGCGAGCCACGCTCCAGATGCTAACAACATGCTAACTTCCAACACGGTAAGACTCAAAAGTGCTGGTTCTGGTCTGTGTTCAGCTTGGACTGTTTGTTGGCTGTGTGTTATTTTAGTTAAACCTTTTTTTAGCTGGTTAGATCTGATTGAGACAGTTTACACATCTTTTTTGGATTTAAAGCTGTGAAGCCGGTGTGCTGTGAAGCCGGTGTGCGCTCGCTCCTTGTAGTAATTAAATAATTAATGATATCGGAGTAACTACTTTGTGACAAGTTGTCTGATTCGTCTGCCATGATTTCTTTCTCAAACTCATTTAACTCGACCACTGCCAGTTTGCTCTTGTTCCTTGGTAAAGCTGTGGTAGCTCGTGTTTTTGTCCGTATAATTTGCTCTGCTAGTTCGCCATCTTGCCTTCTTCTGCCTTTAGATGTGGTGCGAAAACCGGTTTGCGCAATACTGGGGGCGTGTCTGGGAACTATGTATTAACAGTACATGTAATTACATGTATGAATGTATGGCAGGCCTTGTTATCATATAGTTTGACTGTGGCTGATCCTGACCAAATTAAAAGCCCAACACCAATCCGGCCCACCCATATAAAGCACATTATCATGGCCCGGCCCACCCCGAATTTGGGTCGGGTGGGGCCAGGCTTAGGACTTGGGTTAGAAATGACAGCTCTATTATGATTACAGCATTTCACTGACTCTTCGGGTTGAAGCGCCACTTCAGCTTCAGCCCGAACAGCAAAAGCTGTGACACAACCACGTAAGTGCGTGGTGACATATACCACAGCTCAAAGGAGTCAGCGGTAACAGGCTAGCCTAAGCTCTAACGCAGCGCCAGCCCAAGGCATAAGCGAACTAAGCGGCCGCTTGGGGCCCCAGGGTCGCTAGGGGGCCCCCAAAGAGGAGCTGAGTTTTGTTTTTTTTATTATAGGATTCTATTACACACAACTTCATCATAAAGTTCAGATTTTTATTTTCATAATGATATATAGCACCTGACACATAACTAACGTTAGATAATTTCGCAAAAAAGGGCATATCCTTCAGGGGCCGAAAAAGGAAGAGGAAAAAAGAAGAAGAGAAAAAACGGCAAGATAAGGTATGTTTGTACAAAGTACATCTCTTTTATCAAAAAATATTTGTGCAGCACCTAATGGATAAATAGCTGGCTAGCAACCTTGAACAGTCCGGACAACCGTGTTTGTACTTGTTAAAAACTGAGTTTTAATTTTATGTGAGTTGATTCTAGTCGTTGGCACTATATAAAAAATTTTTTTGCTCAAAACAGCGTTTTTGCTAACGCTTGATAGCAATAATTAAAACTTCACAATACATAACATTTTCTAGCCAAATGTTTTACATCAGGCTATATCAATATATTAATAACGGCTTACTAGCTATGCTTGAGTTGGCAATAAGTTGTGGACTGTTGAGCATGATAATTTATGTGACTAAAATAAACCATTTTTTACACAAACTTATGTTATGTGAATCTCTGCAGGAGCACTGTTAAAATATTTTGGCAGCACAGAATCAGCTCAGTGGCAGTCCACATTACCAGGCTCAGCTGTGGGCAGTACATCAGGTAAGAGAAAGACTCACCATGCAGCATACAATTAATTTTTAGTTATAGCAATTACACTCCAGAGTCTGTAATGAAAGTATGCAAGGAATGTGTGTGCATATGTATGTATTTCATCTTATGTCCATCTTCGTCCTCTTCCGACCTAAGTGTAGCATCCCCATCCTCTGTGCCCACTACAATCACTTCTGATCTACCTGGTAAGTTAACTGCATAACATCCTTTTTATAACTCCTAAACTAACTCATAAAAATTTAATTTACAATGTAAGCAGAAAATATAGGGCTTTTTGGAGGAACAAATACTGTTTAAACATGTCGGAAGAAAATTTCAGTTTTACTCAACTGTCTGTCAACTCAGTCTGAGTTGCTGTATTCAGCTCAGTCTTATAAATAGCACCCTCTCACAGTGGATCAACCAGTTAGCTGATGACAGCCAAAACCAGTTGCTCACATGATCAAGGAGGACCATCAGCCTAACGATGGATCGTTAACACCCTGATGGTTGTTTGCTATTCACAGAGGGCTGAGTGATACTAGCAATAACAGCATTGTAAGAGGGGGACAGTTGAACCCGGAGGCCTCCACCCCTGTTTAATGATGGACGGTTTCTTTTCACAAAGATGGCCTCCTTTACTCCTCTCTCAAACCATTGTTCCTCTCTATCAAGGATGTGAACATCTTCATCCCTGAAAGAGTGACCGCTGGCCTGGAGATGAGTGTAGACCACAGAGTCCTGACCTGATGTTGATCTTCTGTGCTGGGCCATCCTTTTGGCCAGTGGCTGTTTAGTTTCCCCGATATAAGACTGATCACAGCCCTCCTGACACTGAACAGCATACATAATATTACTCTGTGTCGGGGGACTGGATCTTTGGGATGAACCAGTTTTTGCCGTAATGTATTTTGGGGTTTAAAAGCCACTTTAAACCCCAAAATACATTACGGCAAAGGCCCTCTGTGAATAGCAAACAACCATCAGGGTGCTAACGATCCATCGTTAGGCTGATGGTCCTCCTTGATCATGTGAGCAGCTGGTTTTGGCTGTCAACAGCAAACTGGTTGACATAAGCCCCTTTCATAAGTCAAATCCGCGCAATTGCCGCACAGACCAGTCCGGCTTTAATCCTCCCCGGGTCATTCATAAAACAAAGTTGAATCCGGCCACGGCCCGCCCTCAATGGAGCATTCACAAAACGATTTGCAACGCGGGTTGAAAAGAGGCGTGGTGAAAATCTGCAGCTCAGAGGACGTGGTGCCTGCATCTTTAAAGTGGGACCGCAGAGGTGTCCGTAAACAAACCGGTAAGGGATATTAAATATTAATTTCCTCCTCTGCGGGTAGAGACAGGAGTACACGGGTCTCGGCATCACCCCAATTAGCCATTTCCGTGATGATCAATAAAAAAAGAAAAAGATTTGGCGAAGAATAGTGAGTGATGCGCAAGCGAAATACAAATGTCATGTTCTTGTTTACACATTTAAATAGAGCGCGACAGTGGGCGCCGGGAGAGTACGTCATTATTCAAATCAGTTTGAAGCCGCAGACACCCCCACACCTTTCACAAGTCGACAGATCCGGGCCTGATACTACCTCTGCTCGCGGATCAGGGGCGCATCAGAGGCGAGTAAAATTTACTCGCCAATCCGCCTTCGTGTTTTTTCTGAATGCTCGTTGGAGGACTGAACACGCATCAGGTCCGGACTGAGCTGTCTTAGGAAAGGGGCTATAGTTGCCAAGTCCGCTTATTATAAGCGACTTTGGGCTTGTTATTTTCTACAGGCGCCTATAAATTTTGTGAGCAACGAACTGTGGGTTTTTGGGCTTGTTTTGAATATTAAGTCGCTTGTTTGGGCTTGTTTTTCTGTCCGAGTGAAAGCAAAAATTAATACGAGTGGTAGGTAGTTTGTCCCTTCACGCCCCCCTTCCAGTATGTTACGTCAAGGCGGATGTTACGTTCAGGTGCGGTTGGACAGGCTGATGTTTATTCAGCGGTAAAAACAATATAAGCGCGTGCAAGTAATGACGAGTAGAGCTTGAGCAGAATACAGATGACTTCTTGTAAGTTTCCTTGCACTGATGAGAAGGATAAAAGATTGGTGCATTTTTGTGTGTGATGCTTACACTGTTTCTTACATCTTTATGAAGGTGTATCACAACGAAGGCTGCATTAAGAAATCTCCAGCTAGTAGCGAGTGAGGCGTGTCATCTGTGGTGCTTCATGCTAATGTGCTGCTTATCTGTATATATGTTACATGTAAAATGTACATACTCCTGAAGTTATTTTAAGGTTTATTCTTTGTTCTTTATTCTTTGTCTAGAGTAGGGGTCTGCAACCTTTAGGATCAAAAGAGCCATTTCTGCCCCTTTGTTCACTAGATTAAATGTGTCCAGAGCTGCAAAACTCACTGCAGTTGTCATTATCAACTGGTGGCCCATGGCCCACTTTAAGTTTGTTAGAGGGAGGTTTTCTGGCCAGTAGGCATTAAGTTATAAAACTAAAAACATCTAAACGGTTAACATTTATTGATATTTTTGCATTTTGAGACATAAGAAAAGACTGGATTCCATCCATTCATTACTTGCTTTTTACTTTCTGGGTTGTGGGGGATCACTGGTGCTCATATCCAGGTTGCAAGTCTATCACAGAAGGCTGGATTCTTGTAAAAGAAAAAATATATGTTTTTTGTAAAACAAACAATGAACAGTTTAGGCTTATGTGTTGTTGTTTTTTAATTATGGAGAAATTGAGTACTGTATCCTACTTTAAAGAATTTAAAAAAGCATAAAGTTAAAGGAGAATAATTTATGCCGGGTACCCACCTAATTTGTCAGAACGCTCCTGCCGCCCCCTTCTGGCCGCTTGTCACGTTCCCACAAAGCCACTGAAGATGGGTCTGATGATGACGCGCAATAGGGGAGGCAAAGGAGGGGGTCTAGCTCGTTTTCCGGGTCAGTTGTTGTGTTTCATGCTGCTAGCAGATCAAATCAGCAGCACGTGAACCTTGGAGTGGGTTTTCTACGAGCCGAACTGCAGCTCCGACAGTCTTTGTTGAGATTAAAAAATTTTTTTATGTTTGGGGTGATCGTACGCTGGAGCGGACAGCAGCAACTGTTTAAAATGCCAAGTTTATTACCGGAGTCTGGTTCCAATTCATGAAGGCTCGATGAGGTAAGTTTAAAAAGTCAAAAAAAAAAAGTCCCGTTGTCGTTGTGTAATCACATAGCAGAGGCTCTCCCGATTGTTTGCTGGACGCGCCGAGCAACGTCGAGCCGCAAAATATGAACTTTTCGATCCGACGCTGCTCAACGCGTAGGTTGCTTTGGACACGCGCGTGCGCGGAAAGGAACTGCCGCGTGCCGCCGCATCGCTTCAAACACTCAAAACGCGCCGCTTCACGATACGCCGCGCATCGACGCCTCTCCACATAGACTTTCAATGTAAACCGGCCGCTTCCGCCGCCCGAAACGGGTCCAGTGGGTACCCGGCATTACTCTGTGTATAATAATAATAATAATGTCTTTTCCTGTCATCTGCGTATGTTTCCCATACACAGATGAAATTCGTCTCTGCATTTAACCCAACCACCTACCAGGTGGTGCAGTGAGCAGCCCGAAAGCGCCCGGGGAGCTGGAGAAATAGGTGTGCACTCATAGACACCCCAAGGTGGGTAGTGGCCGGGGCGCGAACCCGCGTCCTTCGGGTCCCAAGTCAAAAGCCCTGCCACTAGACCATCTTGGTATTTGTACTAGTGTCCACATATTTGCAAAGGAAATTACAGAAAAACAGCTAAAACTAGTCATTTTTTGTTGCGGGTACAACATCCTATAAAATTCAGTTTTATGTCAGTTTTGGTTAAAGCTTGAAAGAGCTGCTGCAAAGGGACCAAAGAGCCACATGTGGCTCCAGAGCCGCAGGTTGCAGACCCCTGATCTAGAGTGACAAGACCACGCTAAAATGAGCTCCAATTAACTTTTTTTTCTTTTTTTTTCTACCTGCTTCATTGAGCATGATTCAGGATAGGAATTAAAGAAAGTCTTTTGTTGACTTAGCTTACTATGAGTTTGCTGTTTATTTTTTATTTTATTTTTTAATTTGTATGCATCCTTTGTGATTGTCTGTTGTTGTCGTTGTCCACTGTTGTCATCACTCTTCGTTTAAAATTCAGGTCTCTCTGGTAAATGAGTCCCAGAGGCTTAATGGGATTAATTTGTATAAATATGCAAAATGTATTTTTATTTTTTAGAGTGGATATGTTCTTCAAAGTGTTTAGCATAATTTTGCTGTTTAATAATAATAATAATAATTAATTCAATTTATAACGCACTTTTCATTACTGAAAATCTCAAAGTGCTACACATATATTGAATGCTACACACATTCATAAACCGGTGGCGGCAGACTACCATGCAAGGTGCTTTCCAGTCCTACCGGGAGCAACTCAGGGTTAAGTGTCTTGCCCAAGGACACAACGACACATGGTGCGGGTCCCGGGAGTCGAACGCCAACTTTCCGATCGGGAGACGACTGCCATTACCACTACACCGTTTATATGTAATGCCACTGTTTAAAAACGGCCTTTGTTTTACACAATGTGGTGGGTTGCCAGTTGGGCTTGTTTTCATGGATCTGGTCGCTTGTTTCTGTTGCGAGATCTGGCAACACTGCTGGTTGATCCACTGTGAGAGGGTGCTATTTATAAGACTGAGTTGAATACAGCACCTCAGACTGAAGAAGTCTTTCAGATGAAAGACGAAACGTTTCTACTCTTTTTTTTTTTTTTTTTTGAATGTCCAGAGGACCAGACTTATCTTTTTTAGATGTACGTGGTATTATTGTGCATTTACACACAATTTGCAGTGCACATGCATGCGTAATCTGCAAGATGCTTGCGACGGTTTATAACAAAGTACTGTATCTACGATGATCTGACAGGTTAACTGCTAAGTAGCTGTTAATATCTAGTGTACTGACACTGTGTACTGACAGTGTACTAAGTGTACTGACAGGTCTGACAGTGACTGACAGTATCTGTTACGTCATGGTGTCATATGGCTGGATCTGACAACATGCTGACAGATACAGTCATCAGTTTGTAACGCGTATGGCGATTTGACAATGTATGTTGAACGTACAGAACCTGATGCATGCTCAACAGAACAATTCTATCTGAACGTCGTGACGCTATGACGTAACAGAGCTTCAAATGCGGCCTCATTAGAAGCAGCAAACGAAATTTGACAGCCTTATCTTCTCTGCTAAGTGTGTAAAACTGTTGTTTTATCCTTGATAATATTAGTTTAGACATGACACATCCAAATTGCATCATTAAGAAATAAAAGAGCCTCCAACCTCTAGTTCTCCATTTTTATTTTGGAACTTGGCCACCCTGACCCTTCTGTTAGCATGCTAAGCTACAAACACAGACAGCAGATTGTTAAGAAACTAAATCCATTAACTACCTAGAAACCACAGCTAGCTATCGTCTGATGCTGAATGAAAACAACAAACCTGAACTCATTTTGTCTCCAACTCGACAGTTCCTCTTCGTAATCTGAGATTATTCCTTCAAAAAGACCCGATATTTCTCCACAGCTTCCTCCAGTCTGTTGGACCCGCTGTCTCCACGGTTTTACACCTCGGTGAAGTTACTTCTAGGTTGGATCTTCGACACATTCGCTCCGTGGATTCAGCGGTGTCTTCGTGCCGTTTCACCCGCTGCAGGCAGCGAGATCACGGTCAGAGCTGCTCCGCTGCTCCCTCCTCCTGAACACAGAGGTTCTCTCTTAGGGACCGTCAACAAATTACCGAACGAGTGGCGTAAGAAAATATATAAAGAAATAAGGAAATTATTAGAAAGTCTAAAAATACTCCACTATCCTCCTAAGCGCACATTTGCCAGTTGACCTTTCTTTACTGATTTCAGCATATACTGTACTAATAGATTTTTGTCAAAGAGTTTTAAAGTAAAAGTTGAAAAGTTATTATATTAAAGCTGCACTATGTAACTTTGTAATGCAGTCTAACTTTTCTAACAATATATTTTTAACATATTTCTTCACTCTGTCACTATCTACTGACAGACTGATGTTAGACAAAGTAATCTCTGAAAAAAACTATAGTCCCCTTGCTTCTCTATCAGCATTTATAAAAACACTAAAAACACAGAGTGACCCGGACAATGACCAGCCAATAAAAACAGAGTTGTTTGTCACGCCCCAACCCACGCCCCCGCCTGTCCCAGCCCCAGCGCCGCGCACGTTCTCATTCAAAGGATTGCAAAGCGATGCAGGACTGTTTTGTATGTGACACAAATGTATTAAATATCCCTTCTTCATCCCAGAGCTGGACTTTTCTTTTGTTTTTTTGCCAAAAGTCAAGTGATCGCTTCATCCTTCACTGACAGGAATGAGGAAATGGATTTGTCACGAGCGGAAAAAAACCTCATGTCCAACGTGGCTGCGTGAAGCTCTGCTGATTTCAGGGTGTTTTTGTGTTGTTGGACCAGTGCTTCATGGTTTTATTTTATTTTTTAGAACATTTTATTAACATATAATCACAGAACTTCGCAGCGTCTGCCACAGGACATGTAGTGGGGGCGGAGCATTCCAGACATTCCAGACCTCCACTGACAGAAATGAGGAAGTCACGAGCGAATTAAATCATGTCCAACGTGGCTGCGTGAAGCTCTGCTGATTTCAGGGTGTTTTTGTGTTGTTGGACCAGTGCTTCATGGTTTTATTTTATTTTTTAGAACGTTTTATTAACATATAAACACAGAATATTGAAGCGGCTCCGAGCGGACATGCAGCAGGAGGCGGAGCAGAACTCAAGTTCAGCAGAGCACGGACTGTGGCTCCCCCTCAGAGCCATATATGACTCTGAGGGGGAGGGAGCAGAATGCTTTTCCCTGCTGAAAATATTTCTAAGTCCTGAGCACAACAGAAACTTACACATAGCACCTTTAATAGGTCCGCACCATGAAATGATATGGACACAGTTGAATCCACAGAGCAAATGTCTGCTGAAAATCTGAATTAAACTTTTTTTCTGAGGCAAAAACTCGGGCGTGGGAGGAGTTCGGAGAGGCCATGGAGAATGACTTCCGTATGGCTTTGAGGCGATTCTGGTCCACCATCCGGCGTCTCGGGGAGGAAAGCGGTACGCGACCAACACCATTTATAGTGGGGGTGGCGTGCTGATGTTGACCTCAACTCGGGATGTTGTGAGTCGGTGGGCGGAATACTTCGAAGACCTCCTAAATGGTCCGTGTACATTCAGGCAGTTCGTTTTTTCATTTGAAACAAAAAATGAAATAACAAAAAAACCACTTGTTTTTTCGTTTTTCGTTTATTGAACCAAAACAAAAAAACGGATTACAAACCGTTACCCGATTTCCGATTTTGTGCACAAAACGAAAATGGAAAAAACGGATAACGACGGGTCAGTTTCGATTTTGTAATTTCTTTTATTGACAGCGGATATGACCCGGAAGTTCTCTCTGCCCCGGGAGGGAGGGAGGAGGGGGGTGGACGCATAGATATCATATATAACACTAGATACCCCATAGCCTGCTCAGTGGCAGGATTTAGGGCGGCCATCTTGGAGTTGTCACCCTCGAACCTTGCTGCACCAAAACAACAGAGATGCCTCCGCATTGCTCGGCTTATTCGTGTTCAAATCGGAAAACTGTTGATGTCAGGGACCGGGGGATAACTTTTCACAAGTAAGATGAACATATTATTGTTAGTATTTTGTGAATGTAATATTACTGTACTGTATTTATGCCCACCATACAGTATATATGTATGCTGTATATATATGTGTGTGTGTGTATATATATATATATATATATATATATATATATATATATATATATATATATATACACACACATACGTGTGTATATATATGTATACTGTATATCTATCTAATATATATA
>JBBPBX010012668.1:42573-53658 GCA_038048925.1 Garcialebias charrua | reverse complement strand
TCATAGGCCTGGTCTTGGTGAGTAGTTTGACGTAAGTTTTGTGTGGATGGCTCAAAAGCCCTGAACGCTATTGAGCAAAAACAGTGATTTCTGAATTAATTAATTATTAAAAATCACAAAATGCATAAAAATGAAAAATAAAAAGCTGTGCCTCATAGGTCTGGTCTTGGTGAGTAGTTTGACGTAAGTTTTGTGTGGATGGCTCAAAAGCCCTGAACGCTATTGAGCAAAAACAGTGATTTCTGAATTAATTAATTGTTAAAAATCACAAAATGCATAAAAATTATCAATCAAAAGCTGTGCCTCATAGGCCTGGTCTTGGTGAGTAGTTTGACGTAAGTTTTGTGTGGATGGCTCAAAAGCCCTGAACGCTATTGAGCAAAAACAGTGATTTCTGAATTAATTAATTATTAAAAATCACAAAATGCATAAAAATTATCAATAAAAAGCTGTGCCTCATAGGCCTGGTCTTGGTGAGTAGTTTGACGTAAGTTTTGTGTGGATGGCTCAAAAGCCCTGAACGCTATTGAGCAAAAACAATGATTTCTGAATTAATTAATTGTTAAAAATCACAAAATGCATAAAAATGATCAATCAAAAGCTGTGCCTCATAGGCCTGGTCTTGGTGAGTAGTTTGACGTAAGTTTTGTGTGGATGGCTCAAAAGCCCTGAACGCTATTGAGCAAAAACAGTGATTTCTGAATTAATTAATTATTAAAAATCACAAAATGCATAAAAATGAAAAATAAAAAGCTGTGTCTCATAGGTCTGGTCTTGGTGAGTAGTTTGACGTAAGTTTTGTGTGGATGGCTCAAAAGCCCTGAACGCTATTGAGCAAAAACAGTGATTTCTGAATTAATTAATTGTTAAAAATCACAAAATGCATAAAAATGAAAAATAAAAAGCTGTGCCTCATAGGCCTGGTCTTGTGAGTAGTTTGACGTAAGTTTTGTGTGGATGGCTCAAAAGCCCTGAACGCTATTGAGCAAAAACAGTGATTTCTGAATTAATTAATTGTTAAAAATCACAAAATGCATAAAAATGAAAAATAAAAAGCTGTGCCTCATAGGCCTGGTCTTGGTGAGTAGTTTGACGTAAGTTTTGTGTGGATGGCTCAAAAGCCCTGAACGCTATTGATTAAAAACAGTGATTTCTGAATTAATTAATTGTTAAAAATCACAAAATGCATAAAAATGAAAAATAAAAAGCTGTGCCTCATAGGCCTGGTCTTGGTGAGTAGTTTGACGTAAGTTTTGTGTGGATGGCTCAAAAGCCCTGAACGCTATTGAGCAAAAACAGTGATTTCTGAATTAATTAATTATTAAAAATCACAAAATGCATAAAAATGAAAAATAAAAAGCTGTGCCTCATAGGTCTGGTCTTGGTGAGTAGTTTGACGTAAGTTTTGTGTGGATGGCTCAAAAGCCCTGAACGCTATTGAGCAAAAACAGTGATTTCTGAATTAATTAATTGTTAAAAATCACAAAATGCATAAAAATTATCAATAAAAAGCTGTGCCTCATAGGCCTGGTCTTGGTGAGTAGTTTGACGTAAGTTTTGTGTGGATGGCTCAAAAGCCCTGAACGCTATTGAGCAAAAACAGTGATTTCTGAATTAATTAATTATTAAAAATCACAAAATGCATAAAAATGAAAAATAAAAAGCTGTGCCTCATAGGTCTGGTCTTGGTGAGTAGTTTGACGTAAGTTTTGTGTGGATGGCTCAAAAGCCCTGAACGCTATTGAGCAAAAACAGTGATTTCTGAATTAATTAATTGTTAAAAATCACAAAATGCACAAAAATGAAAAATAAAAAGCTGTGCATCATATGCCTGGTCTTGGTGAGTAGTTTGACATAAGTTTTGTGCAGTTGGCACAAAAGCCCTGAACGGTATTGAGCAAAAACACAGATTTATGAAATATTAAATTATCAAAAATTACAAAATGCATAAAAATGATAAATAAAAGGCTGTGTCTCATAGGCCTGGTCTTGGTGAGTAGTTTGACGTAAGTTTTGTGTGGATGGCACAAAAGCCCTGAACGGTATTGAGCAAAAACACAGATTTATGAAATATTAAATTATCAAAAATTACAAAATGCATAAAAATGATAAATGAAAGGCTGTGCCTCATAGGCCTAGCCTTGGTGAGTAGTTTGACGTAAGTTTTGTGTGGATGGCTCAAAAGCCCTGAACGCTATTGAGCAAAAACAGTGATTTCTGAATTAATTAATTGTTAAAAATCACAAAATGCATAAAAATGAAAAATAAAAAGCTGTGCCTCATAGGCCTGGTCTTGGTGAGTAGTTTGACGTAAGCTTTGTGTGGATGGCTCAAAAGCCCTGAACGCTATTGAGCAAAAACAGTGATTTCTGAATTAATTAATTATTAAAAATCACAAAATGCATAAAAATTATCAATAAAAAGCTGTGCCTCATAGGCCTGGTCTTGGTAAGTAGTTTGACGTAAGTTTTGTGTGGATGGCTCAAAAGCCCTGAACGCTATTGAGCAAAAACAATGATTTCTGAATTAATTAATTGTTAAAAATCACAAAATGCATAAAAATGAAAAATAAAAAGCTGTGTCTCATAGGTCTGGTCTTGGTGAGTAGTTTGACGTAAGTTTTGTGTGGATGGCTCAAAAGCCCTGAACGCTATTGAGCGAAAACAGTGATTTCTGAATTAATTAATTGTTAAAAATCACAAAATGCATAAAAATGAAAAATAAAAAGCTGTGCCCCATAGGTCTGGTCTCTGTGAGTAGTTTGACGTAAGTTTTGTGTGGATGGCTCAAAAGCCCTGAACGCTATTGAGCAAAAACAGTGATTTCTGAATTAATTAATTATTAAAAATCACAAAATGCATAAAAATTATCAATAAAAAGCTGTGCCTCATAGGCCTGGTCTTGGTGAGTAGTTTGACGTAAGTTTTGTGTGGATGGCTCAAAAGCCCTGAACGCTATTGAGCAAAAACAATGATTTCTGAATTAATTAATTGTTAAAAATCACAAAATGCATAAAAATTATCAATCAAAAGCTGTGCCTCATAGGCCTGGTCTTGGTGAGTAGTTTGACGTAAGTTTTGTGTGCATGGCTCAAAAGCCCTGAACGCTATTGAGCAAAAACAGTGATTACTGATTTAATTAATTATTAAAAATCACAAAATGCATAAAAATTGTCAATAAAAAGCTGTGTCTCATAGGCCTGGTCTTGGTGAGTAGGTTGACGTAAGTTTTGTGTGGATGGCTCAAAAGCCCTGAACGCTATTGAGCAAAAACAATGATTTCTGAATTAATTAATTGTTAAAAATCACAAAATGCATAAAAATTATCAATCAAAAGCTGTGCCTCATAGGCCTGGTCTTGGTGAGTAGTTTGACGTAAGTTTTGTGTGGATGGCTCAAAAGCCCTGAACGCTATTGAGCAAAAACAGTGATTTCTGAATTAATTAATTATTAAAAATCACAAAATGCATAAAAATTATCAATAAAAAGCTGTGCCTCATAGGCCTGGTCTTGGTGAGTAGTTTGACGTAAGTTTTGTGTGGATGGCTCAAAAGCCCTGAACGCTATTGAGCAAAAACAATGATTTCTGAATTAATTAATTGTTAAAAATCACAAAATGCATAAAAATTATCAATCAAAAGCTGTGCCTCATAGGCCTGGTCTTGGTGAGTAGTTTGACGTAAGTTTTGTGTGGATGGCTCAAAAGCCCTGAACGCTATTGAGCAAAAACAGTGATTACTGATTTAATTAATTATTAAAAATCACAAAATGCATAAAAATTATCAATAAAAAGCTGTGCCTCATAGGCCTGGTCTTGGTGAGTAGTTTGACGTAAGTTTTGTGTGGATGGCTCAAAAGCCCTGAACGCTATTGAGCAAAAACAATGATTTCTGAATTAATTAATTGTTAAAAATCACAAAATGCATAAAAATTATCAATCAAAAGCTGTGCCTCATAGGCCTGGTCTTGGTGAGTAGTTTGACGTAAGTTTTGTGTGGATGGCTCAAAAGCCCTGAACGCTATTGAGCAAAAACAGTGATTTCTGAATTAATTAATTATTAAAAATCACAAAATGCATAAAAATTATCAATAAAAAGCTGTGCCTCATAGGCCTGGTCTTGGTGAGTAGTTTGACGTAAGTTTTGTGTGGATGGCTCAAAAGCCCTGAACGCTATTGAGCAAAAACAATGATTTCTGAATTAATTAATTGTTAAAAATCACAAAATGCATAAAAATGATCAATCAAAAGCTGTGCCTCATAGGCCTGGTCTTGGTGAGTAGTTTGACGTAAGTTTTGTGTGGATGGCTCAAAAGCCCTGAACGCTATTGAGCAAAAACAGTGATTTCTGAATTAATTAATTATTAAAAATCACAAAATGCATAAAAATGAAAAATAAAAAGCTGTGCCTCATAGGTCTGGTCTTGGTGAGTAGTTTGACGTAAGTTTTGTGTGGATGGCTCAAAAGCCCTGAACGCTATTGAGCAAAAACAGTGATTTCTGAATTAATTAATTGTTAAAAATCACAAAATGCATAAAAATGAAAAATAAAAAGCTGTGCCTCATAGGCCTGGTCTTGGTGAGTAGTTTGACGTAAGTTTTGTGTGGATGGCTCAAAAGCCCTGAACGCTATTGAGCAAAAACAGTGATTTCTGAATTAATTAATTATTAAAAATCACAAAATGCATAAAAATGAAAAATAAAAAGCTGTGCCTCATAGGTCTGGTCTTGGTGAGTAGTTTGACGTAAGTTTTGTGTGGATGGCTCAAAAGCCCTGAACGCTATTGAGCAAAAACAGTGATTTCTGAATTAATTAATTGTTAAAAATCACAAAATGCATAAAAATGAAAAATAAAAAGCTGTGCCTCATAGGCCTGGTCTTGGTGAGTAGTTTGACGTAAGTTTTGTGTGGATGGCTCAAAAGCCCTGAACGCTATTGAGCAAAAACAGTGATTTCTGAATTAATTAATTGTTAAAAATCACAAAATGCATAAAAATGAAAAATAAAAAGCTGTGCCTCATAGGCCTGGTCTTGGTGAGTAGTTTGACGTAAGTTTTGTGTGGATGGCTCAAAAGCCCTGAACGCTATTGAGCAAAAACAGTGATTTCTGAATTAATTAATTATTAAAAATCACAAAATGCATAAAAATGAAAAATAAAAAGCTGTGCCTCATAGGTCTGGTCTTGGTGAGTAGTTTGACGTAAGTTTTGTGTGGATGGCTCAAAAGCCCTGAACGCTATTGAGCAAAAACAGTGATTTCTGAATTAATTAATTGTTAAAAATCACAAAATGCATAAAAATGAAAAATAAAAAGCTGTGCCTCATAGGCCTGGTCTTGGTGAGTAGTTTGACGTAAGTTTTGTGTGGATGGCTCAAAAGCCCTGAACGCTATTGAGCAAAAACAGTGATTTCTGAATTAATTAATTGTTAAAAATCACAAAATGCATAAAAATGAAAAATAAAAAGCTGTGCCTCATAGGCCTGGTCTTGGTGAGTAGTTTGACGTAAGTTTTGTGTGGATGGCTCAAAAGCCCTGAACGCTATTGAGCAAAAACAGTGATTTCTGAATTAATTAATTGTTAAAAATCACAAAATGCATAAAAATGATCAATAAAAAGCTGTGCCTCATAGGCCTGGTCTTGGTGAGTAGTTTGACATAAATTTTGTGTGGATTGCTCAAAAGCCCTGAACGCTATTGAGCAAAAACAGTTATTTCTGAATTAATTGTTAAAAATCACAAAATGCATAAAAATGATAAATAAAAGGCTGTGCCTCATAGGCCTGGTCTTGGTGAGTAGTTTGACATAAGTTTTGTGCGGTTGGCACAAAAGCCCTGAACGGTATTGAGCAAAAACACAGATTTATGAAATATTAAATTATCAAAAATTACAAAATGCATAAAAATGATAAATAAAAAGCTGTGCCTCATATGCCTGGTCTTGGTGAGTAGTTTGACATAAGTTTTGTGCGGTTGGCACAAAAGCCTTGAACGGTATTGAGCAAAAACACAGATTTATGAAATATTAAATTATCAAAAATTACACAATGCATAAAAATGATAAATAAAAGGCTGTGCCTCATAGGCCTGGTCTTGGTGAGTAGTTTGATATAAGTTTTGTGCGGTTGGCACAAACGCCCTGAACGGTATTGAGCAAAAACACAGATTTATGAAATATTAAATTATCAAAAATTACAAAATGCATAAAAATGATATATAAAAGGCTGTGCCTCATAGGCCTGGTCTTGGTGAGTAGTTTGACTTAAGTATCGTGCGGTTGGCACAAAAGCCCTGAACGGTATTGAGCAAAAACACAGATTTATGAAATATTAAAATATCAAAAATTACAAAATGCATAAAAATGATCAATCAAAAGCTGTGCCTCATAGGCCTGGTCTTGGTGAGTAGTTTGATATAAGTTTTGTGCGGTTGGCACAAAAGCCCTGAACGGTATTGAGCAAAAACACAGATTTATGAAATATTAAATTATCAAAAATTACAAAATGCATAAAAATGATAAATAAAAGGCTGTGCCTCATAGGCCTGGTCTTGGTGAGTAGTTTGATATAAGTTTTGTGCGGTTGGCACAAAAGCCCTGAACGGTATTGAGCAAAAACAGTGATTTCTGAATTAATTAATTATTAAAAATTATAAAATACATAAAAATTGAGAAATAAACAGCTGTGTCTCGCAGAACTGGTCTTGGAGATTAGTCTGATGCAAGTTTTGTGTGGGTGGGTCAATCGTGTAAAATATATTATTTTTTGTTTCTGAAGAGTGAATGCGGTCGAAAAGGCCAGAAAATCAAAAAACGATCATGACTGGCTCAGTTTCCGGCAGCTTAGGAACAAATGCACAACACTAATTAGAAATGCAAAATCAAATTACTACCTGGACGAATCCACCAAAAATCTAAATGATCCAAAAAGGTTTTGGCAAACAGTAAAATCAAATTCTGGTCAGACAACATCCACTGATTTACCCAGCTCCATCATGACCAGCACAGGTATTCTGTCTGACAAATTATCAATTCTGAACTGTTTTAATGAACACTTTATATCCTCTGGCTCCCTGTTTGAATCTACACATCCTGAAATGTTATCTGCTGACCAAACTGATGCAAATCCACCCCCAGCTCCACATGTGCTGGACAAACAGGTCACAAATCACTTTGATTTTGAATCAATATATAATAGGAAAATAATAATATATTATAATAATAGGAAAATTAAGTAGGAAAAAAAAATTAAGTGTGATGTATTTTGTGTATTAGTTAGAAAAATTGTGTATTAGTTAGAAAAATTAAGTAGAATTATTCATTTTGTGATGTAGTTTGTGTATCACAGTTAGAAAAAGTAAGTAGAATTATGGGTGATGTAGTTTGTGTATTACAGTTAGAAAAATTAAGTAGAATTATTCATTTTGTGATGTAGTTTGTGTATTAGTTAGGAAAATTAAGTAGAATTATTCATTTTGTGATGTAGTTTGTGTATTACAGTTAGAAAAATAAGTAGAATTATTCATTCTGTGATGTTGCTTGAAGGTTATCATTGGTTGAACAAACTGTGAAATAAGGGGCAGATATAATAAGATTTCATCTTCTTTCTGCTCCCTTCATTTTATCCTACTTGTATTCTTGTATCTGATGAAACTGTCTTGTATTGTTCTTTTAAAATGAATGAATAAACATCAATCAATCAATATCTCCCGCTGAAGTTCTAAATGCTCTAAAAACTCTCGACACACGCAAAGCAGCAGGACCTGACAACATAGAACCACTTTTCCTAAAACTAGCTGCAGATTTCATTGCTGAACCTCTTTCCAATATTTTCAATCTCAGTCTCAACACAAATAAAATACCCAAAATCTGGAAATCAGCTTTTGTTCTCCCTCTGCTAAAAGGGGGTGAACCAACAAATGTCAACAACTACAGACCAATTTCAAAATTATGCATTCTTGCCAAACTGTTCGAAAGACTTGTCTGTGATCAGCTAACTGATTTCCTACAAGCAAACCATATTCTATCACAATTCCAGTCAGGATTCAGAAAACAACACAGCACCGTCACTACAGTTCTCAAAGTATTAAATGACATCATACATGCCCTGGACTGCAAACAATACTGTGTTGCCCTATTTATAGACCTGTCCAAGGCATTTGATACAGTTGATCACAGACTATTGACAAACATCCTGGAACACTCTGGTCTATCAAAACTTGCAGTCTCCTGGTTCACCAACTACCTAACTGACAGAACGCAGTCTGTTCATGTAGCCGGATCCTCCTCTACTTTCTTAGATGTTGTGAAAGGGGTGCCACAGGGTTCTGTCTTGGGTCCCATTCTTTTCTCCCTATACATAAACGATCTTTGCAGTGATCTGTCAAATGCCTCCCACCATTATTACGCAGATGACACCATCATCTATTGCTGTTCTTCCTCCCTCAGCCAAGCTTTCACCTCTCTTCAGGACGCTTTTAATATTATTCAGTCACGGCTGCAAAAACTTAGACTGGTCCTAAATGCCGACAAAAGCAAGTGCATGGTTCTTGCCAACAGAAAGCAGCAACCAGAGAACCCACCTCAAATTGGAACCCAAGAGGGAAAACAAATAGAAATGGTCTCCACCTACAAATATCTAGGTTTCAACATTGACACTGAACTGTCTTTTAAAACCCACATCTCCAAAATGGCCACTAAACTCAAACTGAAGCTAGGTTTCTTCTTCAGAAACAAATCCTGCTTCTCATGCAAAGCCAGGAGAACATTAGTAGCNTCAACACAAATAAAATACCCAAAATCTGGAAATCAGCTTTTGTTCTCCCTCTGCTAAAAGGGGGTGAACCAACAAATGTCAACAACTACAGACCAATTTCAAAATTATGCATTCTTGCCAAACTGTTCGAAAGACTTGTCTGTGATCAGCTAACTGATTTCCTACAAGCAAACCATATTCTATCACAATTCCAGTCAGGATTCAGAAAACAACACAGCACCGTCACTACAGTTCTCAAAGTATTAAATGACATCATACATGCCCTGGACTGCAAACAATACTGTGTTGCCCTATTTATAGACCTGTCCAAGGCATTTGATACAGTTGATCACAGACTATTGACAAACATCCTGGAACACTCTGGTCTATCAAAACTTGCAGTCTCCTGGTTCACCAACTACCTAACTGACAGAACGCAGTCTGTTCATGTAGCCGGATCCTCCTCTACTTTCTTAGATGTTGTGAAAGGGGTGCCACAGGGTTCTGTCTTGGGTCCCATTCTTTTCTCCCTATACATAAACGATCTTTGCAGTGATCTGTCAAATGCCTCCCACCATTATTACGCAGATGACACCATCATCTATTGCTGTTCTTCCTCCCTCAGCCAAGCTTTCACCTCTCTTCAGGACGCTTTTAATATTATTCAGTCACGGCTGCAAAAACTTAGACTGGTCCTAAATGCCGACAAAAGCAAGTGCATGGTTCTTGCCAACAGAAAGCAGCAACCAGAGAACCCACCTCAAATTGGAACCCAAGAGGGAAAACAAATAGAAATGGTCTCCACCTACAAATATCTAGGTTTCAACATTGACACTGAACTGTCTTTTAAAACCCACATCTCCAAAATGGCCACTAAACTGAAACTGAAGCTAGGTTTCTTCTTCAGAAACAAATCCTGCTTCTCATGCAAAGCCAGGAGAACATTAGTAGCTGCAACATTCATGCCAATACTAGACTATGGTGACGTGCTGTACATGAGTGCTGCATCAAAATACCTACAGTCCTTAGACTCCATTTACCACGGTGCCCTTCGGTTCATTACTGACTCCAGTTATCGCACTCATCACTGTGAGCTTTACGTAAAATCTGGCTGGTCATCTCTCAGCACTCGCAGATACACTCACTGGATATCCTTCATCTACAAGACCCTCCTAAACCTAGTCCCGTCATACCTCACCTCCTTAATACAAACATCACACAGTCATTACTCCCTGCGCTCTAACGATTTAGTCCTCCTGTCAGTTCCTCCTGTCAGAACTGAACTAGGAAAAAGAGCATTCAGCTTCGCCGTCCCCTCAGCCTGGAACAACTTACAGAAAGATCTGAAACTATCAACATTCATCTCTCCTGGATCCTTTATGTCAACCGTAGTAGAAAATGTCATCAAGAAACTTGACCATTGCAGATGTTTCTAACCATTACTTATCCAATATACATGTCATTGTTGATTTTTTTAACTTTATTTACCCAACCGAGGTCTGTCTGCTTGTTTTGTATATAATGTATATAGAAATCTGTCATATCCTGTTGGTTTTGAACTGTCAACATCTGTTTACTGTGATTGTAGTTTTCTTTATTTTCTTTTGATAAGTGCAAATGCCTATTGCCAATGTGACGTGTGCTGCTGACCACTTGACCAGGTCACCCTTGTAAAAGAGATCTCGATCTCAACGGGCTCTACCTGGTTAAATAAAGGTGATTGATTGATTGATTGATTGATTGAATTTGTTGACTGTCCCTAAGCGAACCATGACGTCTCTGAGAAGGGGCAGACTAAGAGTGGCTGCCCGAAATCAGACTCCATGAAGCGGACTGACGAGAGCAACGCACCCCTGCAGCCACGGAGCTCGAATATCCAACTTCCAACGTAAAACTAACTTTACCGCAGTATTGTTTTTCAAATGCATTGGCACAGACTGCAAGCGAACATTTTGTACTTATTCTGCATTTAAGGCTCATTTTTATCGCGTGCACAAGGTGCCTGCACCCTCGGCTCCTGCAACAGCGGTTACTGCAGAATTAAAGTGCGCCATTTCTTTGTGTGGGCACCAATTTCAAACCGTGAAAGAACTGTTATCACACTTAAAGGAGCATTTTGTGGATGCACAACCTGTGGCATGTCCAGTAATCGGTTGTAAAAATATTTTCACAGTTAAGTCTTCATTTTCAGCTCATATGTCCCGGAAACATAGAACATGTTCAGTAGACAGCATAGCTGACATGTACAAAGAAAATACTTCTCAGCCCTCTCTCTCTGTTTTAACTTCATGTGAAGCTACATGTAGCTATCAGGGCTCAGGCGATACAGGAGCAGA
>JBBPBX010012668.1:0-42424 GCA_038048925.1 Garcialebias charrua | reverse complement strand
ATAAAGGATCCAGGAGAGATGAATGTTGATAGTTTCAGATCTTTCTGTAAGTTGTTCCAGGCTGAGGGGACGGCGAAGCTGAACGCTCTTTTTCCTAGTTCAGTTCTGACAGGAGGAACTGACAGGAGGACTAAATCGTTAGAGCGCAGGGAGTAATGACTGTGTGATGTTTGTATTAAGGAGGTGAGGTATGACGGGACCAGGTTTAGGAGGGTCTTGTAGATGAAGGATATCCAGTGAGTGTATCTGCGAGTGCTGAGAGATGACCAGCCAGATTTTACGTAAAGCTCACAGTGATTATGGAAGGACTCGGTGTCACAACAGTCCAGTGAGACACACACAGATGAGTTTGGTGACATAAGTGATGGACAATCCTTTAAGTGTAACCAGTTCTTTATTGACAATCCGGGATGCCTAAAGCTTATTCTCTATCAAGATGCCTTTGAAATTGTAAACCCCCTCGGTTCTGCTAAAAAAAAGCACAAAATCATTGCTGTCTACCTTTCTGTTGCTAACTTACCTGTTTATGTGCGGTCCAGCATTGATCACATGCCCCTTGTTTTGCTGTGTTCAGAAAATGACTTTAAAAAGTTTGGGACAGCCAAGGTGTTCTCAGAACTTTTAGAGGATTTAAGAGATTTGGAAGAACATGGGATTACTGCAGGTGGAGAAACTGTCAAAGGGGCTCTGTTTTGTGTTGCAGGTGACAATTTAGGATCTCACAACATTGGTGGCTTCACTGAAAACTTTAGTTGCTCTCAGTACTTTTGCAGATACTGTGAAATCTCAAGAAATGAATTTCAATCTGACCCCAATTTTTGTGGTTCACAGCGCACTCCTGACAGTTACGAGTCTGCAGTTCGTAATCTCCAAACAGGAAGCAGTCAAGATACCAAAGGTGTTAAGGTGAACTCTGATTTGAATTCTCTTAAATATTTTCATGTTTGCCAACCTGGATTTCCGCCTTGTTTAGGCCATGATGTATTTGAAGGCATCTTATCCTATGATGTGGCACTGTACTTGAAGTACTTCGTTAAAAAAAAAGAAATGGTTTACATATTCACAGCTGAACAGACGAATCAAGCAGTTCAAGTACAAAGGGTCTGATTCTCTCTCCAAACCATGTGCTGTGAACTCTGAGGTGCCCAGGCTTTCAGGTCAAGCTGTTCAGAACTGGAATTTCTTGAGGCTGCTGCCCGTATTGATGAGTGACAAAATACAAAACACAGAAGATGATGTTTGGCAGTTAACTCTCCAACTGAAAGATATTGTAGATCTAATTTGTGCACAAAAGATTTCTTTGGCACAAGTTGCCTATCTTGATATTATGTTACAGGAATACAGTATTTAGATTCAAGGAAATATCTATTTCCCGAGACTTCCCTAAAACCAAAACATCATTTTTTGCGGCACTATCCAGCACTGATTTTGAAATTTGGTCCACTGATAAGGTTGTGGACAATGCGTTTCGAAAGTAAACATGGGTATTTCAAGAGATGTGCCAGACATCTGAAAAACTTTAAAAACATCTGCTTAACACTGTCAGAGAGACATCAGATGTTACAGGCCTACATTTCAGCTGGACAAAGCTTCAATCTGCTACTATTACAAGTTAAGGACAGTTGTATTTTTCACCCCAGCCTCTATAGTGATGCTATCAAAGATGCAGTGACAGGGTTTGGTTTTACAGAAAGAAACACAAGTGTTTCCACAGAAATTCAATATAAAGGCACATCTTATCAAAAAGGACATTTCTTGGTGTCCAAAAATGATCAGTACATAGAGTTTGGTGAACTTATTATAATTTTAATTCAGAATGACACAAATGTCTATTTTGTGTTGGATGTATACAAAACCAACTATCATGTTGAAAACCATCTGTATTCAGTGAAAAAACAGAATACAGGCTTCTTGTGTCTTCACATTAATGACTTAATAGACTTTTATCCTTTGTCATCATACATGGTAAATGGCCTACAAGTCGTTCCTCTGAAACACAGTATTGTGTTAGAATAGGACATTATGGACTCTTTGATAGAAATTCCACATTGAAAACAAACTTAAAATGAGCAAATACTATTAAAACAAGATAATGAGAAGAGATTTAGTTTTGAGTGTACAAAATAAAGTATAATCCCGGACATTAAACTTCATACTGAAAATAGGAATTTCTTTTATCTGTACTGTATATACTGTAGTTGGCTAAATGCATGAAAAGTTGAATCTTTCAATAATTTTTTTGTTTTAATTTTAGAAATGACTGAAGAAACATTTCTGCGCACAGTCATCAATGAGGTCCTGCCTAACCTTCCAGAGGTTTCAAAGGATATTCTTGAGGAGACTTTGCAGTCGATTGGAGTGGAAACATATGACGATTTTCAGTTTATTGTGGAAGATGATTTGCTGTCAGCCTTGAGGCCAGTTCAAGCCAGAAAAGCGCTTGCCGCTTGGAAGCTCAGATGTAAGTTTTGTTTGCATGACACAATTAGTGCAAAGGATTATCTATCAACATTTACAAACAGATATTTACATTTTTTACTTAATGTCTGGGATACACATTTGTCTTGTGTTTTGAAGGCCAAAGCCCTGCAACCAGCAAGTCCTCTGCAGATGATACTGCCTAAACATCTGCATCTTTATAGTCTTTATCACCTCAAAGTTCATCATCAGTCTCCTCCAACAGCAATCAGACTCTGGAAATTGACTGGGGTGCTAACTTTGTGATACCGTGGGATAAGTTTCCAGAGGAGCTCATGCAATCATTAGACAGAGGTAAACGGCCAAGTCCTAGACTGAGACGGGACGGCTGCTGAACTACATGAGCACGGTTTGTGTGACCAAAAACAGAAGGTTCCTGCAGGCCCACACAAAGTTGAAGGTGATAAGGGGAGAGATGAGTGGATGCTCTGACGATGTTAAAGAGATGGTGTTGCTTTTGATGAGTTACTTTGATGAAAAGGAAGATGCTATGCTTTTCTACATAAAGGACACATGCTTGGCACGAGAAGTACAGATGGATAAAGTCAACTTGACACCCACCATCATTGTGTGTGGTAAGTTAAGGACTTTTGAATCCTGTGTGTCTTTCTTTTTAAGGTTGTTTTTTGTCTCTCTGTGTACTTCCATCTTTTTATTTTTTAATCTCCTGTTTTTCAAAGTTTCTTCCTTGTTTTCCTTCTGTTTTCTTCTTTTTTACATTTTTTATTCTCGTATTTATCTCAGTTTTGACACAAGTTCATATTGCACATTGCCTTTTACTAATGTGTTTTTCCTTCGCTCTTTTAAATGTCTCTACTGAAACTTAATATTGTTGTGTTCAAATTAAAAATAGTATTGGCAAACTAAGCCCATTTCTTTATTTTTTCAGGACAGTCCTGCTTTGCTGCCAGACGGTTTATGCTGAGTTTGGATCGGAACATTGTGCATGACAACATCCCTTCCTTCATTTCTGCCCTTTGCATGATGTTTGGCAGCTATTACTGCTTCAACATCCACTACCCATCAGGCCTTGCATCAACTCTGGAATGTCTTCAGAGGTGAGTTACTCTTCTCTTTATTGGTTTGTCAGTCAGTCATCTTTTACACTTGTTACAGTTCCTATCTCAAGGGGTCAATGGGCAAGAGGTGAGATACACCCTACACCTAGACAAGTTGCTATTCTATCATATGGCTTTTTATTTGTTTGATCCTATTGACCCGTTGCACATGATGTCATGCACCCCAAAAGACCTCCCATCTTCGCCATGATGGACGTCAGAACCAATCTACAGGTAGTCCCCGACTTACGAGCGCTCTTACTTACGAGGTCCCGAACTTACGAGTATGCATCTCATTAAAATTTTTATTTTAATTTTATTTTTTTTACTTTTTTTTAAACTTTTTTTAATTTTTTATAAATGAATACATGTACAGCACTGGACAGTCACCAAGCACTTAGCCTATCCTAACACAGTTTTTAAAGATGAAGGAATGAGTTGAATTGTCTCCCTTTCCCATAAAGGGAGCTAGCTCCCTTTATGGGAATGGAGCCTGCAGGGAGGAGGGAGACAATTCAACTGACTCCTTAACTGTGTTAGGATAGGCTAAGTGCTTGGTGACTGTACAGTACTGTACATTTATCTATTTATAAATAAAACTTAGCACTGGAGCGGAGGGTCCCTCCAGTTTAGGTCGGACGGCGTGGCTCCGTCGCGGCCGCGGGGGCACGTCCCATGGGACCAACGCGTCGCCCGCACGACTTGGCTCCCGTCCTCCTTCTCCCACTGGGACGGTCTCCCCGCCGGTCCCGGTGGACCGTGAGGAGGCCGTTGTCCGTTAGCGAGATGCTAAGCTAGCCACAGCATGCAAGACGGTGTTGCTAAATAATAAATAAATAAAAAACAGCTCTAACACACAGACAGTTGTACTCTAACATTGTTCTGACATAGTTTCACAAAATGATTTATGTAGAATATTTTGTTTACCGGCCAAAAGGACGACGTCTTCCAGAGCAGATCCGAGCCAGACTCAGAGAGAGGAGGGGCTGCAGTCAGCTTCTCCGATGAGATAAATCCTTCACGTTTACTTTTTTTTTGATTAAGTGAAACCTGCGCGTTGCCCAAACGTCTACCCGACTGGAACACCCACTGACACAACACGAAGTAACCATTGCAATTAATTAGAAATTAACAAAAAAAACAACGTGAAAAATGGACATCCATTAGAATGCGCTCCAACTGCAGCTTAGCCTTCCTGTGGGAGGGTCAAACAGGACAACCCACAGATTGACGTCACATGGGAACTATGTATAGATGGGTAATGAGAGCAGTTTTGTACTGAATTCTGTAGGCGACAGGAAGCCAATAGAGGTTATGGAGAATGGGTGTAATATGTTCAAATTTATGAACTCGCAACAAGATCCTTGCTGCACTGTTTTGAATATATTGAAGCTTCTGAAGGTTTTTGCCAGGGATACCAATAAACAGGGAGTTGCAGTAGTCGAGCCTGGAGGAGACAAAGGCATGGACGAGTTTCTCAGCATCAGGAAAAGTCAGACTAAACAAATCTGAAATAAGACTATAAATTTGTTAAATATTTTGGAAAAAAATATTTTGATATGTTCAACCAATCATCTTTAGCTTCAAGCTGGTCCATAAAATATAATAGGCTGGTCTCTAGTTTAAAAAAAAAACTGCTAAAAGTTAGGAAGAATTTATATCAAAAAAGGAAAATACATTTATTTAGGATTTTCAATTATTTCAGAAAAATCTATTTCAAGAGGGTGATATAGAGGAATATATTGAGAGGATTTTTTTTTTTTGGGGGGGGTTGACATCTTGTGAACATAATATGTATTCAATAAAAAAAATCGTATGCAAGTGCTGTACTTAAGCAGAAGTAAAATGGAAAACATCAATGTCAGAGGTCCAACTGTGAACTAAAACAGAGTTGATCACACATCAACAGAAGTGGCTCAGAATTGGTTCAAACAATGGTCTTTAAGTTTGTGCAGATTATCTAACTTCAGGCTGGATAACAAACCGCTGAACCAAATTAAGGTAAAAAAAACTACTTTTGGCACAAAGCTAAAGAGTAGAGCTAGAAAAGACAAAAGGAAATTCTAATATTGATGATCTAGAGTACTTTCTGTATGTCTTCACATTTGCATTGCTGCTCATACAGTATATTGTGCAGCATTTATTTTTGGGTTGTTTTGAACAAGGTTTCCCCAATTCAAAAGTCGAGAACAACTGGCCAGGTCAATATAAACTAATACAAGGTTGCATATTTGCAATACACTGTTTTGTTCATATTACATATGTTTTGAAATAGATGTAGATGAAACAATGACTATTTCCCAAAGGGATTTAAGGTACCCAAAGGTGACTTTAATCAGTTTGTGTATCTGTGTAAACCTATGTAAAACTTTCTTAGATAAAGACCTTTACTAAGTGGCTTTTCTACATATGTGAATGTTTCTGTAAAGTGTCCTGAGACAACATTGTTGTGATTTCGACTATATAAATAAACAGAATTGAACTAAAGTTTTCAAAGGGATATAATGTATCCAAAGGTGACTTGAATCAGTTTGTGTATCTGTGTAAATCTAAAGCCCCCAAAGGGATATAAGGTTCCCAAATGTGACTTTAATAAGTTTGTGTATCTGTGTAAAACTCAAGTCCCCAAAGTGGATGAAAAAATTATCCGGTCCCCAATGTGAGGGTAGAAAATAATTTTGATCAAAAAATGATTTGAACAAAATTTTCAGGTGACCTTTATTTTCTGTAAATTTAGAGTGAAAAAAAAAAACCACTTAGCAGTTTGTCCCTAAACCATTCAGAAAGGGGTGTCCCCTAAAGTAGGTACAGTAGTTAAAACATGCGTCCCCAATGTGGACCTAAGTAGGTTGTGTGTGAGTGTGTGTGTGTGTGAATTCGTAACAAAAGAAAGTGATGGGGGAACTTGCTCGCTTTGAAGAAATTCTCTCAGCCAACAATGAAGAGCTGAAAGTAACAAAAGGTACGGGTGCATGTATCCTGATGCATGCTCAATAATCCCACATAGTGGTGCAAATGACAATAAAGACTCTCTGACTCTGATAATCCAGGTAGAAAAACCGTATACAGTACGTACCTGATGCATGCTCAATAATACAGGTAGAAAAACTGTACACGTACATGTTGTCCTGATCTTTTATGTCTGTTCACGCTTCATGCCATGTTTTTACAGGAGAACGAAAAACATGCAAAGGCCCAAGTCAACGTGCTGGAAAACGAGCTTGAATGCAGCATCTGCACCGAGCTCTTTATCGAGGTAGTTGAACACAATTTTATCAATCTATTGTCCTCCCTGCTGTTTCTAACTTCAACCAGCAGACCTGAAAAGATACAAACAGTTCTGTAACTCGGTCAGTTTTACAGATGTTGACCTAAAACGTGGTGTGGTAGTAGCTGAGACTGGTCCTTGTTGTGAAATAAAATTTATTTTTGTCTTCGTGTTTTCATTTCTGTAGAATGATAAAGATTTATTAAAAAGACACAGGTACAGGTTAAACAGAGAATTGTGAGCATGAACACAGTTCTGTCCTAATGCTACTCAAATGACCATTGTGTCTGTCCTGGCCTCTCTGGTTCTGCATGTTTGCTTAGCCAGAGAGGGATCAGAACAGCTTAATCTATGTGTGGTGGCCTGTGTGGATCAGGTCAGGTACAAAGTGCATCTATTCCCTGAACCTGTTTTATTTGATGGATCTAAAAGTGTGTAGATTTATAATGTTGTGTAAGCTACTTTAAGACAAAATAAGACATGATTGCATAAACATTTGTAAAACAGTTAATACCTGGATTATAAAACACTTGTGTATTAATAGTGGTGTATTAGTTTCAATCAGATTAACATATAGAACTGTGTAACATATAGAACTATGCTGAGGCTAGCCTGTATAAATAAAGGTTGAATGAATGAATGAATATTATCATTCCCTCTTAAAACACAACTCTGTAAGCTGAAACAAGCAATGGAAAATTCCTGTTTTTAAGATAGAAGCTTCTGGTAGTTGAGGAGAGGCAACAGTCTCTGAAACAAAACTCCTCTTATCAGTTGAGAAGCAGGCAACACCCTACAAGAAAACAAAACACCCTACAAGAGAACAAAGCAAAACTGCTCTTATTGGTTAAGGCAGGCAACACCCTACAAGAAAACAAAGCAGAACTTCTCTTATTGGTTGAGAGCAGAAAACACCCCCACAGAAGAGTATAAAAGTATAAGTTTCCCTCCTCCATCAGACAACGCAGGAGGCCACAAGGGACCAACCCATCAGGTTGTATGCTGTCTCCATGAATGCGCATTCATGTTCTCTTTGTTCTCTATCTTTCTTTCTTTCTCTCTCTCTGTCTTCTCATATGAGATCATATATATAGCTTATAAAATATAACAAATGTATTCTGTGACTTTTAAACTTATGATAAATTAAACTGGTTTGGAACTTTAAGTGAGCGTCTGTCGTGTTTAAGTGTCTCTCTCCTTTTTGATCCAAAGTGTAATCAAACAACGAACTTGGGGCGAATGAGAATCAAAGCCAACAAAAATGGAGGTCCCACCGAGATTGGTTGCACGCGCGGACAGGAAAGGATGAGCCGGAGTCCAGAGCACTGATCAGTGACCGGTCTACACAACAATGAGGTAAGCAGATTACCTGTTTCAACAAAAATCTGAAATTGGACATTAATAGGCAAATTTTAGCTCAGTGTATTGGACTCAGTAAGATAAGGAAATAAGACAAGTATACGTATACGTGAAGTAAATAATAATACCCAAGTCCCAGGTAAAAACACGCAGTGGTCGCGCCTCCCTAATGCCGACGGGCGTTTGGAACAGAGGGGTCGGGGTTTTAGAATAAATAAATAATTTATTCGCCGCTGACCCTGTAACTCTGAGACCAAGTTTAAACTGTAAGCTTACTAGAGTGGTGACTAGTTTAAAACAGTGACAATTTAGACTTACTTATAATTCGAGATTAAATAAGTAAGGGCGGGACTAGGTGAGAGTTTTGAAATGGATGCACTGACTTTCGCTGATAAAATAATCTGATAAGAGTTCCACCTGGACCAGTTAAAAATAGAATAAAATTAGTCACAGAATACTAAATCCTTTTTTATGTTCTAAAATAATGGTTTCCTGCCATGTGAGGAGTCAATGCCTGCCTCACCTGCGTGACTTGTCTCTGCTCTCCAAACTGCACGTGGCTCTCTTTGTCTCTGTCTCTCTACAGCGCTGCGCTGGACCAGTGGCGGAGCTAGACTCTTATTGCTGGGGGGGCCGAGAGGGGGCCAAGGCTATAATGGGTCCACTTACTACGGCACAGTGGGAAAAATGGATTTATCCCAATTTTTTGGGGATTTGTAGACGCTATGAAATTTTGAAACAACATATTTTTCCCTTAAAATGATACAGGCTCTCAGTTTAAATTTTTGATCTGTGATCTAAATATTTTTAAGTTTAGAAACCAAGTGGTTTTCTAAACAGCTTTAGTGTTTGACTTTGTCCACACTCATAAAATACACAATGAAGTACCCAAAAAAAAAAAAAAATAAATATATATATATATATATATATATATATATAATATAAATATATATATATATATATATATATATACCGGTAAACTTAAATGGTACATATCGCCCCTTGCTGCTTTGAGCATGTAACAGTCACAAGACCACATTGAAATAAGAAATATAAAATATGATAAAAATACATTTCTGTGTTTATTTCATTTCTATTCAAGACACTATGATAATAATGACTATATATTTAATATAGGCGGATACAGAGTACAGTATCTCTGTTTACAATTCTGGTTGGTGGTGTGCCTCGTGACTTTTTCAATGAAAACATTGGCTCCAAAAAGGTTGAAAAACACTGGTCTAATGAAAATAAACAGTTTAAGTTAATTAGAATGATTTAAAGAAAAATAGCTAAACAAGAGCATGGTTTTGCTAAATTAGGCTGAAAAGTTGGATTAAAAATGTAGAATTAGCTGAAAAAGCTGAAACAGGCTATATACAGAAATTATTAAGTAAAATACCTTGATATCACAATATTTTCTATTTGCCTCAATAAAAGCACTGTCCTACTTGTTATTTATTTAATTGTTCCCATACATATCTTTAAAAAAAAAAATAGGAGTTAAAACTGCATATTTCTTGGTGCATTTGTGTGTACAACTGGACCAGTGCTCTGTTTTTATTTTTTATTTATTTTATAGACGTTTTAATAAGATATAACACCCTGCGGACTGTTGCTCGTTGCTCTTAAAGCCTCTCAGCTTCTGCGCAGAGAGGAGCAAGAGCCGCGCGGCCTCTCTCGTCTTCTCCCTGGCTCCCGTTCTGCTGTTACCCCTGGAGTTCTTTTCGTTGACTCAGGGCTCGGTTCTGTCCAGCGTGGAGCACGGGGCACGCGCGCTCAGAGCTCTGCTGTGCGGCTACCTTTCTGAACTCCCGACCCACGGGGAGAGAAAAAGAGAGGGGCAGATCTTCCCGGAGCTTTTGCTAAAAATCTGCTATGAATCATGCGTTATTTCTCTACAATATAAATAAACGCTACTGTATTATTTTTAAATAAACAAATAAATAATGGCGATGCAATTTGAAAACAGGGTGAGTCATGGACTTTAAAGAATTCAAAAACAGAAGGAGGAAAATAATGATTACTGTATTTCTCAGCCTGTATGACATAATTATGGATTATTATTGTTTCTTTTTTTTTCCTTAAACTTTTCACAAGCTATCTGAGGATTAAATAATAGGCGCTGAGGTTAGAACAAGGTTTTATTTGGATACAGCAGTTAAATGGAGTGCTAAACGAAGTCTTCACCTCCTCAGTAGCTGGTGTGGGTTTCCTAAAACACAGAATAAACATTACATTAAATTGGTTTACACTTCTCCATTATAACAGGATTAGATAATTTTCTACAGCGTGAATGTGGGTGAAATGAAAAAATAGAACTTCAGCTCAGCTCTGAACGGGGGTCTGGTTTTAACCAGGCTAGAAGGCCTCAGGATTGTACAGTTTTTTGAATAAACAAATAAAATATTTGCGGACAGTTCGAGACAAATTAATTAGGGCCGAATGAACCGTCACAGTTGGAAGGATTGATCAAAAAGGATTATGACATTCTATCTCAATAATTTTAGGTTATAACACTTAGACAAACGGGAAAGTTGGAAAATTGCAGTGAACCTCCCGTTAGCATAGCATATGCCTAACAGCGGACATTTTATAACTTTGTAGTGCCTAACAGCGGACATTTTATAACTTTGTAACGGTAGACAGCTCACATCGGATTCGCTAACAAAGCGTACAGTGGCGCGTCGTGTAGATAAACAATATCGACTTTAAATAATCCAAAGTTGGTTTTTGTAGACGAACTTAGCAGCTAACAGCAAAGCTAACGAGCCACTAGGTTCGACGTGGTTCACGAGACGTCGTCGTCGTTCTTATAATTTGTGTATTTGTGTATAGGACGTGGGGAGGAAGAACCGAACGCATCATACTTGCATTTTCCAATATAAGAAGCAGAGAAAGTGGATTACCAATCTGGAAGACGTACTTTCGTGAATAGCTCCAGTGAATGTACACGTCTTGTTGTGAGCATTGACCGGGACGCAAAAGACAGTCGTTTCCTGTATAGCCTGAGCAGGGTTGCCAGGTGAGAAATGTAGGATTATCGTACACCCATCATAAACAAAATAAGTATGCTCTATAGTCACTCTATTGTTGAATACTGTAGCGTCTAACAGGCACTCACAGCTTTGTGGCGTCAGTACTGGGGGGAACCATAGACATTATTACGCATTATTGTCTGGGGGCAACTAAAGAGCTCTACAGAAAATCTGTCACATTTGGAAAACCACAATTAGCTGGAATTCCAAGACACCTTCAGGGTTCACGGAAAACTCCGACAAACAGTTGCGACAGGCTGATGGAAACCGGTCACAACTACACGTTCACAGAATGGCGAAATTATTGTATTTTTGGCCTTTGTCGGGATTATTGATCGCACATCGTACAGAGGGCAAAATTATCGTACAAATACGAAAATTATCGTACACCTGGCAAACACTGAGCCTGAGTATAATGGAGACCCCTGATGGACGAAAAAAGGTACTGCAGACAGGAGCATAATAATTTCTAGAAAAGCCAAAAACAGGTCGGAGTCACTTTTATTTTTTAATTTAGTCATCCAGTTGGGTTATTCGTTCTGAAACATTTAATAAAAGTAAAGGGATGCAGGTACAGAGTTTAATAACTGTTTGGAGTCAGATGAATAAAAGAAGAGGACAGATTGGGGTTTGAAGAATAAATAATAATAATATTAATGAATTCCATTTATAACGCACTTTTCATTAATGGAAATCTCAAAGTGCTAAGGAGGGAGTAGCCCTCACAGACAGGTCTTAAATAAATACATCTTTAATTTTAATCTATTGAGGACATAAATTGAATCTCAATTTATAATAAGTGGAGAGTTGGACTTTAAAAATCGACTTAGGGGTGAGAAAGACCCGCCAGGGGGTTTTAGTCGGCCCGCAGATGAATCTGAATTATAAAAAAAAAAAAAATAAAAAAAAATAAACGCTATTTTCTTAAAAATCTGCAGTAATAAAACAGCTACGCTCAAAGCTCAATTTATGGGTTCACAGTTGCTTCTTAGATGTGAAAAATGGATTTAAAATTCATTCATTTCTAAATTTTGATGCATTTTTAACATGCAGGAAAGGGTTGTAACAAAACTTTTTTTGTGTGTATGTCCAGAAGCCCAGATTTAGTTTTTTAGATTTTTCTACCTGGATTATTGAGCATGCATCAGGGTATTTAACAAAACATTTTGTTGAATAAATGTTTTAAAACGTGCAATCACTGATCAGTTTTTTTTAAATATGTAATGCACTTAAATGTTAAACTGAGTAAAAATGTGAAAGGACAATTAATTTAATGTTAATATCTTTATAATTTATTTATTCTTTGCACTAATACAAAGACAAAAAGTGGACCTTTAGAATGAGTATTCTGGTCTGACCCCCTTGAGATCAGATTAAGCTGTATGCGGCCCCCAGATCAAAATGAGTTTGACACCCCTGGATACCTGGAACAACAGGCCAAAATGAAAGAGCCCACATTTTACTTTGAATAAATGAGCCACTGAGCTTAATAATTTCAAATTGACAATTTAGGAGGGCATGAAAATACACACGATACATAAATAAATCCAACAAGAAGGCAGATCTTAGAAGGCTCAAGGAATTTGCTAATTATCATAGACTGTATACTAGCAAGGGGGTCTTAGAAGACCGTACATTGTACGTTCTGAAATAAAAGTAGGCTACAGTATTTTTTGATTTCAGGGTTAAATTGATTATTTCACTTTTAGGTAAACTAATGTTTTGGATCTGTTGTGCAGATCAGATTAAAAGATGCCTCCGTCGAAGGATCCATAATAGAGCTTGTTAACAGAAAATTAATTTGATCCTGGTCTGTTAATGATTTTTTAATTTTTTAATTTTTTAAATAGCCTCATTGAACAGTGTTGATGGAACGGCAAGAGTGAGTCTTATAAATCCCACCTCATCTATACAGAACACATAATGGTAAATATGCATTAAGATAGGCCTCTGTCAAAACACATGCAGCATCTGACTTTTGAATCTCAGCTACTGTGGTTATTGATCAGATCGGATCAGATTTAATATGAAGGTGTGTCCAGAAACTGACTCACTGTGACTTCACTGGGAAGAACAAACTCATATGCAACCTTGCTCAAGAACTTTGAGGGGCATACGCAAGGAACGACTGAAAACAACAAAGGCACCGAAAGAACAAAAGACTGTCCACAAAAACTTTCAGCCGAGCAGAGGCAAAGACTTTCTCAAAGAACTGTCAAAACATGGTCATCAGACACAAATGGCCAGGATATACGGTCCGGATTTGGGGGGTCCGGACGAGAATCAGAACCCAGTGAACGTCTCACTGGGGGCTGGAACAAGAGAAAGCTGAACACGTTCTCCAAACAGACAAGAGAACAAATGGTCCTGAAGTCACTCATACCAGCAAAGGCCGCACCCATATTGATCTGTGAGGATCTGTCGTTGATCTTAGTAGCCGGGATCAAAACTACAGTTGCTATGATAAATTTTTAATGAAACACATAGGCACATTTGGGCCTGCCAGCGCAGGCTTCATGATTTTTAGTTATACTGTGCTCAGGTGGATCTGACGACTTGCTTCTTCTGGTTCCTGTAACTCTGTGGTGAAGCTGAAGGGGAGCAAGGGAAATGATCCTAGCTCCTGACCCCAAAACGAGTTAACTTTTATATTTTTGTTTTTGCAGTTGTCCTTGGCGGAGTGCATGTTGGGATTCTGATGTGTCACAAGGGGTACATTTTGGTAAATGATTATAATTTTAAAGAAAATGAGATGATATCGTAGATTAGAGTTAGCTATATGGTTGTGAAAACCAAATTAGTGGTGGCAATAGGCTGAGGTTTAGGAAACATCTGACACTAGTGCTTGGGTTAAAGGATGGTAAATTTAGACACAATTTCCAATTTATTAACCAAATAACTTTGGCATAATTGAAACAAGGTAGAGTTTTGTTTCAAAAGGGGGTTAAGAAGTTAACAGATGTTTCTAAAGATAGAGAGGTTGGAATTGGTCCCTAGAAATAACTAATTAGAAATAACTAGATTGTAAATGTTTCCTAGAAACAACTAGGCCGAAAAATGTTCCTAGAAATAACTAATTAACTAAAAGATGGTAAATACATTTTAGTATACAAAGAATAATAAGGATAACTGATAAATTGGCGTTATAAACAAAGTTCACTTGCGTTGATATTGAGGCGGCATCGGTCTTGAACGTTTTATTTTCTTTAATCATGTCATGGAAGAAGGAGTATTGATGTAAGCATATTTCGAATGAGCAATTAACAACACTGTTTTTTTTTTCCCTCTGTGAAAGTGTGTGAAGCAGGATGGGGGACGCCCCTTGGAAATGTTTCCTGGCCTGCAGGCTCGAACCACTCAAACCTGAAGTGGACCTGATCAGAGGGTGTTTAGAAATATGATGGTTCTGTAGATTTATAGCAATTGACTTGACTAGACGACATGTGACTTATTGACTCAGGAAAAAGGTGTATAGAACCACAGGTGTACAATGTTTTGTGAATTATGCTCTGCCGCCGCTTGCTATGTTATTTTTTAATTATGCTCTGCCGCCGCTTGTGATGTTATTGTTATGTGTGTAATTTCTGCTATAAGCTGAGTGAAAAGGTACAGTATTTTTGTAAGTATGAACCGCCTTAAAACTACTCATAATTAACCCTAATGAAGATTAAGCCTCTTCCAAACCAACTAACATGCATGATTCATTCTTTGTACTACTGATTTATAATTGATTGGGTGTTGTTTGCTGTGGCACATTCTGTTTATGATAGGTGGTTCCTGGAAATGCTCCAGCTGAGGGTTTTCTCAACGGAGTCCAGGGGAGGCAAGACCAGACAGCCCTGGTCAGTAAGGACCCGTGTGGGGTCGCTGAACGCACACCACAGGCAGTGCGTGTCAATGCCAGGGGATCCACACGGTTCAGTGTGCTCCAGCCCGTGAACCAGGAAGGAGCTAAGAGGATCGAGCGGGACAACAAGAAGAGCTCGCATTCGAACTCTTGTGCCTTTGTAGACCAAAGTAGCCGAGTAAAGTTGCGTGCGGGCCCAGAAGGACTCTGTTTTATGGGGCCACTCGGTGCTAGGAATATCCACACATAGAACAGACACCTAGAACGATAAAAACATTACATATTAGAGTTTCACATAACACGAAGAAAACTCGGGGACATAGGAGGACATTCCCGAGCAACCTAGGGGAATGCCCCTGAGTACGTGTGGCACATTCAAAAAGTATATTAATGTTTCTGTGATGGTGATATAAATCTTGTGTTCTTTCTCTATTTTTGTGTGTTCAAGGGAGACAACTGCCTTGCTGCTGGAGGAGGAACTTGGGAACTTTAAGGTTCATAATTCTGCAATATCCTAAGCGCTTACTATTATTATCGTTCATAGGCTGTGTCTCAATTCAGGGGCTGCATCCTCATGAGTGCGCATTTGTCGGCCGCATACGTCATTGCCCCGCGCGGAGGACTGTCCCAATTCGAAGACTCCTCCTCATGCGGCCGAGGAATGCGGCCTACTTCCTGCCGAAATCGAAGGATGCATTCGTGAATCCTTCCAGACGGAGGCTATCCCAGAATTCATAGCGCCAGCAGAGATTTCGCGGGGGGGTGGGACTTTCTGCGTGCAGAGTCGGGCTGCTGTGTGTTGTTGAGTCATCAGCTCGTTTTAAAAACAACCTCAGCGCGAATATGCTTTGAGATTTTCACTAATGAAAAGCGCGTTATAAATTGAATTCATTATTATTATTATTATTATTATTATTCATTGAACCTTTGTTTATTTAGTCATCTCAAACAACCTCAGCTCGAATATATCTCATTAAAATTTAACTTCAGAAACGACAAAAAAAATTGTGTTAGCTGAAGAACTGATTACAAATCAGATTATTTTACACGTGCGTAGCAAGGATATTCTGAGGGGCAATCTTTTAAAACCCAGAGTGGACCAGTGAGGAGCAAGCTGTCGAGTAGCTCAACTGGTTAAACAACCTGCGGTTGGCGCAGAGATACTTTTCTCGAAGCTGGTTCGAATCTCACTCGGTACGGTTAAAACTTATTTTACGTTTGTCTTTTATTGGATAAAAAAAAAGAAGGAGTTTCACAAACTCCTTCCTTTTAATCTCAGTCCTCATTTTTTTATCCAATAAAAGACAAACGTAAAATAAGTTTTAACCGTACCGAGTGAGATTCGAACCAGCTTCGAGAAAAGTATCTCTGCACCAATCGCAGGTTGATTAACCAGTTGTGCTACTCGACAGCTTGCATTTTGTAGGTCCACTCTGGGTTTTAACAGATCGCCCCTTATAAGCTGATTTGTAATCAGTTCTTAACAAACAGTAAGCTCAGAAATACTAATATATATACATGTATTCAGATAAATAATATATTTTAGCGGCGTCCCTTCTCTTTCCACACACACCAAGCGGCACACAAGAACTTCCCACCCACTTCAAGAGAACGCCCCACCCACTTCAATGCCGGCTCTCCTGAAGGCTAGACCGTCCCATTTCAGCAGTTTCACTCAGCCCACCCGGTCTTGTGAGTGCGTGGCCTACTCGGCCCAGCTAGGCTGGGTCCTCATGAGGATGCAGCCCCTGAATTGAGACACAGCCACAGTTTGCATATATTTCCTTATATTCTATAATTTGCATATTAATAAATTCATTCGGGTCTGGACGACCCACTGGACAATTGGCTGATAAAGATCTTCGGTCCCTGGAAACAGGTGTTTGTATCTATAATGGTATCATTGGCTATTTTCTTAGGCATACTTATAACTTGCGGGTGCTGCTGCGTGCCTTGTTTAAGGTCTTTGACGGTAAGACTCATCACATCCACTCTGGAAAAACGAGACCCTGAAGTGATGAGACAACTGTTTTTGTTAAAAAACTATAACTTGGAGGATTTTGAAAAAACTGATTGAATGTTGTGTATATGTGCATTTAGCTACGTTATTAGGTGTGAGATTTTATTTCTCTTGGGATGGACCTCAGGAATTGAGGTCCAAAGGGGGTTTTGTTGTGAAATAAATTTTATTTTTGTCTTCGTGTTTTCATTTCTGTAGAATGATAAAGATTTATTAAAAAGACACAGGTACAGGTTAAACAGAGAATTGTGAGCATGAACACAGTTCTGTCCTAATGCTACTCAAATGACCATTGTGTCTGTCCTGGCCTCTCTGGTTCTGCATGTTTGCTTAGCCAGAGAGGGATCAGAACAGCTTAATCTATGTGTGGTGGCCTGTGTGGATCAGGTCAGGTACAAAGTGCATCTATTCCCTGAACCTGTTTTATTTGATGGATCTAAAAGTGTGTAGATTTATAATGTTGTGTAAGCTACTTTAAGACAAAATAAGACATGATTGCATAAACATTTGTAAAACAGTTAATACCTGGATTATAAAACACTTGTGTATTAATAGTGGTGTTAGTTTCAATCAGATTAACATATAGAACTGTGTAACATATAGAACTATGCTGAGGCTAGCCTGTATAAATAAAGGTTGAATGAATGAATGAATATTATCATTCCCTCTTAAAACACAACTCTGTAAGCTGAAACAAGCAATGGAAAATTCCTGTTTTTAAGATAGAAGCTTCTGGTAGTTGAGGAGAGGCAACAGTCTCTGAAACAAAACTCCTCTTATCAGTTGAGAAGCAGGCAACACCCTACAAGAAAACAAAACACCCTACAAGAGAACAAAGCAAAACTGCTCTTATTGGTTAAAGCAGGCAACACCCTACAAGAAAACAAAACACCCTACAAGAGAACAAAGCAAAACTGCTCTTATTGGTTAAGGCAGGCAACACCCTACAAGAAAACAAAGCAGAACTTCTCTTATTGGTTGAGAGCAGAAAACGCCCCCACAGAAGAGTATAAAAGTATAAGTTTCCCTCCTCCATCAGACAACGCAGGAAGCAACGAGGGAGCAACTATCAGGTTGTATGGCCTTGTCTCCATTGAATGCGCATTCATGTTCTCTTTGTTCTCTATCTTTCTTTCTCTCTCTCTGTCTTCTCATATGAGATCATATATATAGCTTATAAAATATAACAAATGTATTCTGTGACTTTTAAACTTATGATAAATTAAACTGGTTTGGAACTTTAAGTGAGCGTCTGTCGTGTTTAAGTGTCTCTCTCCTTTTTGATCCAAAGTGAAACCAAAATAACGAATTCGGGGCGAATAAAGAGCAACGCCGACAAGACGCAACCGGGACCGTGTAAACAGATAGCTGCTATCAATATTAGCCTAGATGCCAGTCAACACGGAGTGCTATATGTATTTTTAAATTATGTCGGCGCGATCATCTGTAGTTTGTTTTTATTTGGGGAGAGAGTATTAATGAGAGTTTTGGATGATTTACAGTCTTAAAATGATATATTTCAGACGCAACCGGGACCGTGTAAACAGATAGCTGCTATCAATATTAGCCTAGATGCCAGTCAACACGGAGTGCTATTTATGTATTTTTAAATTATGTCGGCGCGATCAGGTAACATCTGTAGTTTGTTTTTATTCGGGGAGAGTCTATTAATGAGAGTTTTGGATGATTTACAGTCTTAAAATGATATATTTCAGACGCAACCGGGACCGTGTAAACAGATAGCTGCTATCAATATTAGCCTAGATGCCAGTCAACACGGAGCGCTATTTATGTATTTTTAAATTATGTCGGCGCGATCAGGTAACATCTGTAGTTTGTTTTTATTCAGGGAGAGTCTATTAATGAGAGTTTTGGATGATTTACAGTCTTAAAATGATATATTTCAGACGCAACCGGGACCGTGTAAACAGATAGCTGCTATCAATATTAGCCTAGATGCCAGTCAACATGGAGTGCTATTTATGTATTTTTAAATTATGTCGGCGCGATCAGGTAACATCTGTAGTTTGTTTTTATTTGGGGAGAGTCTATTAATGAGAGTTTTGGATGATTTACAGTCTTAAAATGATATATTTCAGACGCAACCGGGACCGTGTAAACAGATAGCTGCTATCAATATTAGCCTAGATACCAGTCAACACGGAGTGCTATTTATGTATTGTTAAATTATGTTGGCGCGATCAGGTAACATCTGTAGTTTGTTTTTATTTGGGGAGAGTCTATTAATGAGAGTTTTGGATGATTTACAGTCTTCAATGATATATCTCAGACGCGATTGGACATGCTCCGCCATTATTATTTAAATGCGCGTTGGAGCGTGCCTTCCCGTTGTCACGTTTTGCGGAAAAGCGCAGATTTTTAGGGGCGTGTCCCAGAAAAAAAAAACTACCATAAGGAATGAAATTTTAATATATTTATAATTTATTTTGCAAAAACGAACAGAGCTGAATGATATAAGATATATATGTTCTGACAAATATGCAAATTTACAACATCATATCACAATACCTTTAATGACTAAAACATGACGAAATGTGTGTGAGTTTTCGTTGACGAGATGAGACTGTACGAAATAGTTAGTCGGTGTCCGTCAATAATTTTAAATTATCGACGGAAGGATTTCCGGATTTTAACCAAAACGGTCCACCTCAACTTAACTTTGATTGATGGACAACGATTACATCCAATCATATTGAAGCTCGCATTGTTTTGACCAATTACTAACAGGAAGGAAGGCGGGTCTTAGGAAAACAAGCAAGTGTGTATGCAGTTTCAGTCAAAACAATGTCGGGACAAAATATAGTTTTAAAAACAAGTTGCGCTCTGCCTCCTCCATAACAGGAGGTGATTTCTCCTACTCAAAGTGTCCGGCGCCTCCTCTGACTGACATGTGGCCTCCCTTTCGAGCGAATCGTGGGTCAAATGAGCAACCGGAAAAAGAGAGACGAAGAGCGGGCAGCTAGCGGGGAGTCTGTTCATGTGTGTATGTGTGTTCTTTTTGAGGCGTGAGCTGCAGCCTCAGTGATAGCAGCTCTTCCCTGTTCTAAATAAACTCCGTTTGGCTGGACTCCGTCTGCAGCGAATCGATGTTCAGGTAGGTGACGTGGGTCAAATGATTTCAGCAACTAATTTAAATTGGTGTCAAAACTACACACACACACTGCTGAACACACAAACAACGTCCCCCTCCTTTCTTAATGTAGAGATTTTAAACAAAAACCCTACAAGCATTAAAATAAAAATCATTTAAATGTGATATATTTATTTGAGGCTGACAGTTTAATTAAGAAGGTTAATTTTCCCTCTGAGGAACATGAATAAATAAAGTCTGTGTGTTGGTTCTGGGAGATGACTCCAGCTCTTACTGTGAAAGTTATTTAGAATGCTGGGAGTCCTAAAACCAGCTCTGTGGACCTTCCTTTTAGATTGTGATATTGGGTATTCTAAATTTATTGCAGATGAATTGACTGAACTGTGTCTGTTCAATGTGGCGTTGAGTCTTTTTGATTTTTTTTTTTTTTTGCTGCAGGGCAGTTCTTTGGGGCACATATTTTACATTAAGTTCAGATACATTGAAACCTCATGTAAGTCATTGTTACTTGAAGCTGAATTGTTTAAAAACAGTTGTTTGCACTTTTCAGAGAGCATTTTTAATAAACGTTGGCAAAATGTTACGATTTTATTTTATCAACAACACAAAAAAGTTTCAGGCTCAGGATTTTTTTTTTTTCACTTTAAGCCCTGAATTTAGAATGCACAATATTTCTGCCCATAATTATATTCTGTATACATCTGTAACATGTATTATCTGCAGCATTGTGCATTAAAATGACTCAACACTATTAATGTATTACAGAAAATATACATACAGTAGGCACACTTGGTATTGTAAACCATTGCATTAGTTAATACATTCAGCAAGTACTTTTACTTTAATACTTTAAGTATTTTTAAAAGAAAGTCCTTATTTACTTTTCCTTAACTTCTACTTTTACTAGAGTACATTTTTGTCTGTTTATTTGTACTTTTACTTAAGTACAGTGTTTGAGTACTTTCTCCACCTCTGAAATTAACTTAACATGTTGCTTTGCAGTATTATATAAAATTTTAACAAACAACAAGAGGTTATTTTACTAAAATTACTTTATTTAGTAACAAAGTAGAAAATAGCTTGTCGGGTCTGGGACGCGAACCCGCGACACCTGCAGAGAGGCCCAGCCTCAGAACATGTGCCGCGCGCTTATCCCCCACACCAAAGCGGCGGCACTTCTTTGGTTGACTTTAACGGACCTCCCGGAAAATCAGAGGTCCCTCTTCCTCCAGCACCCGATCGAGCCGACGGGACTCTTCGAGGGAGCCCTGGAACGCATTCAGGCCAGGTTGGAACAAAGGCGCAAATAGGCGGAAGCCCTACGCGAGGGGCTGCCGAGGAAAAGCTTTGCACCCCCAAAGGAAGCCATGCGTCGCCCTCCGCGGAAGAGACCCGCTGGCGACGGAGAGCCTTTTCAGCATCAGGCGGCCCGGCCGAGGGCCTCTTTGATGACCCCATGTGGAAAGCAGATTCGGGCCTGATGACAAATTCATGATTTTACAGGTTTGCCCGCCCACGTGGTACGGGAACCTAACATTTTGAGCCCAGTCTTCACTTGTAAAACACTACAAGGAGCTGGTGACTTGTATGCGCGCACTAAACATGACTCGCCCACTGTATGTGTAATAAAAACAAACTCTGTTTCATGCATATACAAAAATAAAAGTACCAAAGCACAGACTGTCCTGGTTCTTGACTCGAGTCCCACTTTTATGAAACGGTATCAACGGTGCGTACGCACAAAAACCTTGCGTACGCCATTTTCCACGCAAAACTCCGTATGTATCAAAACAGAACTGAACGTGGAAATGTGCGCAGCCCCACGCCAACTCCAGGGCTGGCGTACGCACGTTTCAGTGGTTTTGGTTCCCTTGGCGACACCTAGAGGTGATTCTGAGAAACTGTTCATGATGTGAAAATCATTTTTTGTTCACAACAAACACACATGATTAACAATTATTACATCCACATGGGCGCAATTAGAATATAACCTGCAAAAAATATAAAAAACAGAAAGACTGAATAGTTTTGCACAGCTTAAATTCTTGTTAGCTGTTTTAGCAGTTGAAGAACGTGATGCATGATGGGACAAGACGACATTCCTCTGGTGCAGGGAATATTTAAATGAAAACCTGCAAAAAATATAAAAAACAGAAAGACTGAATAGTTTTGCACAGCTTAAATTCTTGTTTTTTGTTTATTCTTAGCTGTTTTAGCAGTTGAAGAACGTGATGCATGATGGGACAAGACGACATTCCTCTGGTACAGGGCATATTTAAATGAAAACCTGCAAAAAATATAAAAAACAGAAAGACTGAATAGTTTTGCACAGCTTAAATTCTTGTTTTTTGTTTATTTTTAGCAGTTTTAGCAGTTGAAGAACGTGATGCATGATGGGACAAGATGACATTCCTCTGGTGCAGGGCATATTTAAATGAATTTGCATATTTATATGGAGGCGTGTCAAAGGCGGAGTCGGCCACTTTCTCATGTGCGCTCAATTCCACGTTGATTGTGATGTACAAAAGCAATGTGCGTGGATTCCGGCGTACGCACAGTTTGATACATCTGGATTTTTTTGTGCGTACGCCGTTTTCTGGATTTGACCGTACGTCACGTTTCAGTAAGAAGTCTGATGGAGATGTTCAATATTTATCATCTAAAACTAATTACTCTGACCCAATAATTATAACCCAGCTCACTTATATCAAATATTCTCTGTTCCCTTTAAACACTTATATTTGATAGTACAAACATGTTGTTTGCTTTTTCTTGATACAGAAAAGACAGTCTTCTAGCCTTGACAAATGTTTGGACTAGATGTTCTTGTTTGATCAGAACCATGACTTGTTTGTTTTATCTGTAAGACGTCAGAGCTTGTCAAACTCCACCTGCTTCTTGTTTAAATAGCTTGTCATGTCCAGTACAATTTGGAATTGTGCAGGACAATGTATTTGAGACCAAACTAAGTTTCAAAAGACATTAAAAGCCCTTCCCCTTTGCAAAGTTGTTTGTCTGATTTAACACTGTTCTCTTGTTTATCTTTGTGTGGTTTTTATTAAGGTAACAGGGGTTTAAAATCCCCATCATTATGGTGCCGAAAACCCATTCTCCCAATACCTGCTCCTGATGACCTCTGAACGGAGCGCAGCTGCGAGGCACGGTAAATATGACAGAAAGTCCAGTGATTGGGTTTGTCTCTGGCCAGCTTCCTCTGTCCATGGTGCGATCGGGGTCGGGTTGGCGGAGATTTCCAGACATCCACACCGGTCAGCAAGAGCGTGAGTGTTGATAAGTGTTTGTTGATATGTTGTTTTTAAAACAATTTGAGTACAGTAACAGGAACTAGTTCACCCTGAGCCGATGACTTGAAATTTTAAGTGAGGTGCCTGTTTTTCAAGAACTAGTCGAATTTTTGCGCATTTCGTTAGTTGGCAGGACCAATCTTTTTCTATACAGGTGGTCCCCGACTTACGAGCAGGTTCCGTTCCTGCGAGGTGCTCGTAAGATGAAAATTCATATGTGAGAACGCGGAGCACGTGTTCTCGTACGTCCGGAACCTCATATGTTAGAGCTCGTGAGACTGGGAACACCTGTACTTAAGGGAGGGCGATCAAAGAAAAATAAAAAAAAAATAAAAAAATAAGCCAAGACCAGAAATGTGAGGCTGACCGCCAGACCTACATTGGACTTAGCGTGTCCGGCCAGGCAAGAAGAGAAATTAAGACAAGAACGTTTATTTTTATATTTGACGCGTCATTCTGTTTTTGTTTAGTACCTTTTATACGTGTATGTTTGTGCTTCTGGAGCCCTGCACCTCTGCTTTTTCTTCCTCCCATTTTCTTGTGTGTGTGTAGGCAGTGGCTCCTTATCTGTGGGCCTTCACCCCCCCCCACCCGAGCTGAGCCTGCAGCCTGTTTTCTGTGTTTTCTGTTCTCTGAGAGTGAATGTGCAGGTACAGTACCTTGTTTTTGTGTTTGAGAAGTTGCTGTTTTGGGAGTTAAATGTAACTGGATCTAAAAGGTTTCCCAGGTTGATACAGTATTAATTTGCTCACATATATTAATAAATACTGTACACAAAAGGTTGTCTGTCTAAAGGCAAAAAAAATAAATACAAAAAAAGAGATGGAACTTCAGTCTGTAGAAAAAATATGGCAGGATGAGTCGAGAGGGGCGAAGCATCTGATAAGTTTTTATTTTATTTTTCAGCTCAACCTTGGGATGCAGCTGTGCCTGCGCCTCCCCCAGATAATTTGGCAAAGGCAAGCTTGGTTCATTGGGTTTGCTACTAAAGTTAATTAAATGTAGATGTCCAACCGTTCATTACTTTTGAAGGTTTACAAAAAATCATTTAGTGGATCATGAGTTATTTTGCTAAGTGACAAAACAAACAGTTTCAGCTGTTTTATACTTCATTATAAAATGTTAGTTTCAGAGCAGAAACTAACAACCCCCCCCCCCCAAAAAGGACCAATCTATCTGATCTGCAAACAAAAGAAGCCCAAAACGGGCCCAACTGGCAACCCACCCCATTGTGTAAAACTAAGACCGTTTTTTAAACAGTATGAACATACATTTATTATGGTATTACATATAAATAACAAAATTATGCTAAACATTTTGAAGAACATGTCTACTCTAAAAAAAATAAAAACATGCATTTTGCATCCGCTCATTCTCAATCAGTTCATTTTGCATGTTTATACAAAATTAAACCAATTGAGCCTCTGGGACTCAGGAGAGACCTGAATTTTAAACGAAGTGTGATGAGAACAATTGATAACGACAACAACAGACAATCATAAAGGATGCGCACGAATTGAAAAATAAACTTAGAATTAAACAGCTGACCATGCTAAGAGAGATGAGGTGATCAAGAAAGTAAAGAGGAAGTTGATGCAGGAGAGAGCAAACAGGAAGTCGAGACAGAAGATGCACAAGGAAGTTCAGGCCCCAAAAAGAGAGGGGGCCACAGAGGGTTTGTGGAAGTGTCAGAGGGAAGATGAGGAAGGCGAGGTGAAGTTGAGAGGAACTGGATGTTTTTATAGCAGTCGCATAGGATGTTGATAAAACACGGAATATATTTGGATTTAATGCAAAATAAATGGGAAGTAGAGAAAGTATTACCGGTATACTGCATTGAATTACAATTATTGACTATTTAAACTTTTATAATAAGCTTGTTAATTTAAATTAACAACCATAATCAGATCAAAATTAAGTTTAGGCATTTTAGGATAACAAGTCTTAGAAAAATTTAGCAGAAATTTATTTTTAGACTTGCCAGTAAATTCTGTCTTTTAAAGGTTTAACTAAATTGATAAGACTTTGACACTTATAAAGAATAAAAAAGTATTCTTGTCAAATGGAAACTTGACTAGATTGTATGTTGAAACGATCAGTTTAAATTCATCATTTTGAAACAATTTTTGCATACATTGAAAGTGTTTTATCAATTTTAAAGAGCTGTTACACAGTTAAGTAGATTTTAAGAGCTGTTTCCTTTAAAGAGTTATATAATGTGACTGAAATGATTAATAGTAAAAATGCTTTATTAGAAGTAACTTTTCAGCAAATAGGTTAAATACGCACAAGAATCCAGCCAACTCGCCAGGAGTAAAAGACACATTTCACTGTTAAAACCTAATTTTGGTGTTGTTTCGCATAAATTATGACCATTAGAGGCAAAAGGATGCCTCTGTTGAAAATTCACTTTTATGTAATGAACGTTTTAAATTCCATTGTGCAAACCAGACTTGCAGAGGTGACTCTATTCAAGGTAAAGGCTTACAGAAATAACATGATTACTTTGAACCTGGTTTGTTAAGGATTTTTACATTTTTCTATTTTCTCATTTTTTTGTCTTAGAAGCGGCCTCACGGTGTTTGTGGAAGCGGGAAGCGTAAGTCTTGGACCTCACGACACTTACAAAAACACATAGTTAGTAGTACATACATTACAATAGGACCATGTCAAAAACACATGCAGCGTCTGAATTTTTGAATCACAAACTACTGTGGTTATTTGTTGGATCGGATCAGATTTAATATTAAGGGCATGTCCAGAAAAACTGGCTCACTGACTTCACCGAGAACACCATGACTGGACTCCCAGGCTGCCCTGCTCAAAATAAACATTTGAGGGGCTTAAAAAACAATGGCACTGAACGAGGGCACTGGACTTTTATCCAAGCAAAAGACTGTCCACAAAGACTGTCCACAAAGACTGTCCACAGAGTTAAGACAAGAGACTGTCAGCAAAGCAAAGGCAAAGATTTTGTCAAAAAGGTCATCAAAGGTCATCAAACACACTTGACCAGAATATGCGGTCACTGGATGCTCTGACAAGAGTGGTCTGAGCACATTCTCCAACAAGAAAATGAGAACAGGTCCTGAAGTCACCCACGCCAACTGTCCAGCTGAAGGTCATGCCCCCGTATGGATCTGTGAAGATCTGTCAATGATCCTGGTATCGTGTTTCAAAACTGCAGTCTGCTATGATTAATTTTATTTAATGAAACACATTCTCATGATATGGCTTGCTAGACAAGCAAGGCCACAGAATTTGTAGTTTATATTGTACTATGTGGGTCTGACGACTTATTTTTCCGTTTCCTGTAACTCCGTGATGAAACAGAGATAATCCCAGCTCATAACCCTGAAACAAGTAAATATTTATATTTTTTGTTTTTTGCAGATTAAAATTGTGTCTCCACAGACATTCAATGTTTTGTGGAGCTGAAGGAAGGATAGCAGATTATCCTTGACGGGAATGCATTTTGGTTGGTCTGGTTTTCCACAAAGGAATTGATTAAGAGATTTTTAGAACAATTTTTATAGCTTTATGCTTTAAATCTTAGATTATTTATACCATACCACTTTATTTATAGAGCACTTAGGCTGACGCGGGCCAACCAAGGTTCTGTACGATAGAAACAAGCCAAGCAGACAGTGAAACGAGAGGAAAAACAAAACAAAAACGAAAACAAATTATATAGAAAAAGCAACAGAAACTAGCTAATATAGTGAACAGTGTATATTACAGAGAGGATCAAAACAACTCACATCATGTTAAAGTTTGGAAGAATAAAAGTGGGTTTTTAATCAAGACTTAAAGGGATTGTGACATGATTTTTTTTACTATTCATAAAATTGCTCAAAATATATATATTTTATCATTTAAATATGTTTGTTTTTGCAAACAAAATGATAAATCACTTTAATTTTGCTTTAAAAGTGATTTTGAACTTCAAGCCGTGTTTAATCATGGGAAATCCGATTACACTCGAACGCACCATATGTGATGTCACACTGGGCAGAGGGCTGTGGTGTCTTTAATAGCGGACAATTTAAAACTGGCTGAATTTAGCAATCTATGTGAAGATTTGAGCTATTTGTCTTCATTTTGGGAAGCAGAAAATTGTTTGGGTGATGGAACAAGAAACAACAGGATCTAATTTAGGTCTGATGCTGTATCAGACTTCCTTCATGTCGAGCTGCTCATACCTGCGCACTGTGACAAGCCCAGAGCTCTGCCCGGTGTGACATCACAGATGGTGCGTTCGTGTGTAATGGGATTTCCCATGATTAAACACGGCTTGAAGTTCAAAATCACTTTTAAAGCAAAATTAAAGTGATTTATCATTTTGTTTGCAAAAACAAACATATTTAAATGATAAAATATATATATTTTGAGCAATTTTATGAATAGTAAAAAAATCATGTCACAATCCCTTTAAAGACTGAGTGAGGGAGCCTGCCTGACACTCAGTGGCAAAATATAATAATGCAATAAGGGAATATTAGGAGGTGTTCCTAGAAATAACTAATAATAATAAAGAATATATCACTAATAACATTAATGAGGGCTCATAAAAGGAAACAGCTCATTCATTGATTAGATGATCAGTTATACAAAAATAACTTTTTAGATTTTTATATTCAACAGCATAGCCATTTAAAGGATCATTTAAGAAGCACGTTGTACTGTAGGATAAATCAGATAAACCTACAAACCACATTGCTTTATGTATGTTGTTTAATAAACAGGTATGTATATGTCATTTGATAAACAGGTATTTATTTTTAACAGATCCAAAGAGAAAAGATGGGGGACGCCCTGGAGTTTTGGATCTATTCAAAAGGTTGATTTGAAAGGTTGATTTTGAAATGTGGTGGTTCTATATTTTTAAAACACGACTGACCCTGACTATAGACTGGACTTATTTTGAGAACATGAACCAAATGTTTGTACAGTAAATTCTTCATTACTACAGCCTGCTATATGTATGTCTATATATATATGTATGTCTATATGTATGTCTGTGTATGTCTATATATATATATATATATATATGTTTATGGCTGTATGTCTGTCTATACGGCTGTATGTCTGTCTGTACGTATATGTCTGTCTATGTCTGCATGTATGTTTAGACTTTTTCTACAGACTATGAAAAAGGTAAAGTATTTTAGGTGAGTATAAAACGTCTCCGTCTCCTGCTACTCACTTTGATGATCATGCTAATTAAGAATAACTTACTAATTGAAAACTAACCTCAAATCAAAGTGAGTGATTACTCATTTTCACTGAAGAATGAAATCATTTGTTGTTGTGTTGTTTTTTGCCATTAAATACAAATGTTTTAGATAATAAGAATGGAATTTTATTTTAAGTTTAAAGAAACGATTATTATTATAGCCAATTACAGAATTTAGTTTAAGTTAACAGATTTGACTCACTAAGGAGTTACCAACAATTGGCAAACCCACAGTTTGACCTTCCCCAGACCACAAATGGCTCATGGGATCCAAAGGCCTTAGTTTTATTTGACAATTTGCAAGTTTTTTGGTGTCCAGTTCTCCTCTAAAAAGACTACAGGTTTCCGGAACTCCTTCAGGGGGAGTTGCCAGTGATGCCAGTGAATCCCGCCTTGACTCGAGGTCCTGCTAGGGACGGCTGAAAACGAGGGTGAACGGGACCCCAACAGGTGGTGGAAAGGACGCGTCATCTTCTCGAGAGAAAAAGCAGCAGCTGTTACATCTGAGTGACCGGTGCTCCCCTGAAAAAGAAGTTTGGAGCAATCGCTGAGCCAGATTTTGAAGATGGATCTGGTCAGAGCAACTTTGTCAGGATGTGGCTTGACTACCTTGTGCCACACACAATTCAGGGTTGCGACCTGCTACTGTGCCCGCAATTCAGGCCTGAATGGACTAAACACCCAGGAACAGGCAGCTGGACAAAACAAGACTACATGAAACCGTTGTCTGAAGACGTGAATGATGCCCATCAAACTGCCTGATGCCCTCCGCCCACAGGGCGCACAAAAAGCTCTCCCCAAGAAGAAAAAGACCCGCACAGAAACTCACAGAAGAAAAAGACTTGAACAAAAGCTCCCCCCCGCAGAATGGACTTATTCCACACACAAAAACTCTTCTCCCCCCCAGATGAAATGGACTTGTGCCCAACAATTTCTGCCACAAACAAATCCCCAAGGAACAGAAAGAACGTGTTCTGAAAACGGGACACTCCCTCCCCAGGAAAGACACTGAACTTACCCTCCCACACCAGAAAAAGATGGATGCTGTGAAGAAGAATGTTTGATCTATTTCATTTTTTAAGTTCAAACCGGTTGTTTTTACTTTCCTGGGCAATAGTTGATATCAAAGAAGTTTCAAACTTATTTTATTTTTGTGCCCATAAAGGGCTATTTTGTTGTGTGTTTGAGAATTATTTCCCACATCTTTGAAAGTGTATAAGTTCCATTTAATTGTTTAACACGACAAATTAGATTGGTTCTTTTTTGGTTAAAACAAATTAGATTGGTTCTTTGGTTAAAACAAATTAGATTGGTTCTTTTTATTTTAAAACAAATTAAATAGCTTATTTCTTTTATTTGTTTAACACAAATAGATTAGTTCCTTTATATATATATGTTTCTTCTCAAAAGTTCTATTTCTTTGGAAAAACTTGGTTTTTGTGGGTAAATAGACTAATTCATGCTAGATATATTGTTCCTTTTAAAACTTTGACATAAGCCATGAAATGAGACCATACTCATTGCAAAATTCTCCTCAAAATCTTTATTTCTCTCAAACATTGAAATAAGTCATGAAATATGACAAACAGAGTTCTCCAAAACTTTATAATCTCTCAAACCATCCTAAAAAGGTGACCCTGCGCTGTTAGGGCGTTACTGTGGGGGCACGGGACGGTGGTGTGAGTTTTTTGCCTCTAATTAGAAATTCGGCCTCAGAGGTTGTTTTCCGCACCGCTCACCTGATTGATAATGATCAGTTTATATATGATAAAGAGGATGAAATGATGGAGATGTTCAATATTTATCATCTAAAACTAATTACTCTGACCCAATAATTATAACCCAGCTCACTTATATCAAATATTCTCTGTTCCCTTTAAACACTTATATTTGATAGTACAAACATGTTGTTTGCTTTTTCTTGATACAGAAAAGACAGTCTTCTAGCCTTGACAAATGTTTGGACTAGATGTTCTTGTTTGATCAGAACCATGACTTGTTTGTTTTATCTGTAAGACGTCAGAGCTTGTCAAACTCCACCTGCTTCTTGTTTAAATAGCTTGTCATGTCCAGTACAATTTGGAATTGTGCAGGACAATGTATTTGAGACCAAACTAAGTTTCAAAGGACATTAAAAGCTCTTCCCCTTTGCAAAGTTGTTTGTCTGATTTAACACTGTTCTCTTGTTTATCTTTGTGTGGTTTTTATTAAGGTAACAGGGGTTTAAAATCCCCATCAAAGTCCACGCAAGTCTTTGTACATGAGGCCCCTGGTGCCCAAAAGGGATCATTCCCTGAGGCCGATCCTGGATCTCAGGACTCTGAACAAGAGAATAAGAACTTTCAAGTTCAAGATGCTTGCACTGCGGCAGGTCCTCCAGTCTGTGAGACCAGGAGACTACGCATGTACAGTGGATTTGAAGGACGCCTATTTCCATGTGGGCGTGTGAAGGAAGCACAGAAAATTCCTCTGTTTTGCTTTCGAAAGGAAGGCTTACGAATTCAAAGCCTTACCCTTCGGTTTGAAGACAGCTCCTCGTACATTTACTAAATGTCTGGACGCAGCCCTGACCCCTCTTAGGAATCAAGGAGTCAGGGTTATGAACTACCTGGATGACCTCCTGATTCTGGCCGGAGGCAGAATACAGGCCCAGTCACACTCCTGTAGGGTGATTTCTCACCTGGAGTCTCTCGGTTGTGTCATAAACCTACAAAAGAGTGATCTGACCCCAACTGATGAAGACGCGCCGCGTCACGCTGCGCCGCGCCAAGATACTCGGCCACATAGACTTTCAATGTAAAGTGGCTGCTTCGGAGGCGCGAAAAGCGTTTGGTGGGAAACCGGCATTAGGCCTCTTGTCAGCAGCCATACCCTGTGTGCCACACGCATTGCTGAGAATGCGGGCCCTACAAGTGTGGCTAAACCAACAGACACAACCCGCCCTGCCTGGTCGAACAGGAAAGGTTAGGATCGATTCAGAGTGCCTGAGGGCCATGGAACCTTGGAGAGACTTGTCTGTTTTCGCGGAAGGGGTCCCGCTAGGTAGGGTGTCATCTCATGTAGTCATCACGACGGACGCCTCAAAAACAGGATGGGGGGCAGTCTGCAGAAATCAGAACGCCCAAGGCCTTTGGAATGAACAGGAAGCAAGATTACATATCAACTTCTTGGAATCGTTGGCCGTATTCCTGTCAGTAAAATACTTTTTTGGCAAAGGTCTTATTGCGGGGCAGCACGTCCTAGTGAAATCAGATAACAGGGCCACGGTGTCCTTCATCAACAGGGAGGGAGGGACAAGATCTCAAGCCCTCCTCGGACTGATGCAGAAGATGCTCACGTGGTGTGCTCCGAGAATATTGTCGCTCAGGGCGACTCATGTTCCCGGTGAACTGAATTTTGGAGCAGATGCCCTCTCGAGAGGGCCTCTCCTGACGTCAGAATGGAGACTGAACCCACGAGTCGTGGAACAGGTCTGGTCACAATTTGGGAGAGCCTCAGTAGGGCTGGGCCATATCATATCGTTACCGGTAATACCGGTATAAAAAGCTTGCCCGGGCAAAAAACTTATATCATGATATGCTAATTTCATGACGTAATACGTCAGGGCGCCCCGCCCCTTAACACCGGAGCGCTTTAAACAACTGCGCACCTCCCCTCCAACAGTCTGTGGTGTAAAACGCTAATTAATTCACTGCTAAAATGTTAAAAACAACGCGCGCGCGTCTCAGCTTCTCTCCACCCCTGCTCTGCGGGGACAGACAGCTCAAATGTCCCCCCCTCCCCGCTCTGAGCAGCCCCGGTGCTGCGTGTCTATCGCAGCGTGTCCCCGCTGTATTTGTGTTACAAACACGCGCGGCTCCACAGTCGCTCTCCATCAGAGACTAGGGATGGGAATTGTTAAGAAATTATCGATATCAATTCCTTTATCGATATCATTTATCGATTCAATTCCTTATCAATTCTGTTATCAATTCTCATTGGGTTAGGCAAAAAATATATAGTACACCATTTGTGTGCATGAAGTATTTAATGCTCTTTCACCAGAACAAAAATAGAACTTTTATGAAAAAATAATTCCTAATTAACATTATTAACCACAACTTGTAATTCACAAGTTTCAATTTTAAAATAGTGTAATAATCCATGCAATCTATCATCTTTCATTACAAAAAACAAAACTTACATACTGTAGTTATCATCTTCATCCTCTTCTGCCTCCCTCTGTGTCTCTCTCTCTGCGCCTCTCCCAGCTCTGCCAGCAGCACAAGTTTCAATTTTAAAATAAATAGTGTAATAATCCATGCAGTCTATCATCTTTCATTACAAAAAACAAAACTTACATAGTTATCATCTTCATCCTCTTCTCTCCCTCTTCATCTCTCAGCTCTGCCAGCTTCAGAAGAAATTCACCATTAAAAACACTGAGCAGCAAATAAAGCTCTCACAACAGAAAGAGGCTAATGAAACACACTGAACAAAAATATAAAACAACACTTTTGTTTTTGCTCCCATTTCTACGGTGGCATTTTTAGGAGTGTTGTGTGTTGATATCGTCATCCTGAAAGCTAAGTGTGCTAGCACTAGCCTCTGAGCCAGCCAGACTCCGGCAATCCTCGTCAGCTAAATGTTATTACATGAGATGGAGATTATTTATACAACACAGTCGAAGCAGTAAAGCTAAAAAGTAACAAGTGACAGGAACTGGAGGAGTTTAACGTTACGTGCTGCAACATTTAAAACAGAGGAGGACGCTAGCTTGTTAGCTCCGCTTCCACCACCACCGAAGCAGCGTCACGAAGCAGCGTGTTAAAGACGGTACATTTGTGCAAACTCACCTCATACTGAGTGGCCAAATGCTTCTCTCTGCATGTTAGAAGTATTTCCGCCCTTTATTGTAATCGACGCTTTGCATGTGTTGCAAGTAGACCTGGTTTCGTCTTCGCTTTTTCCTTGACGGCATGTTGATACGGCGCATCGCGCATGTCTGTGATGTCATCACGTAAATGCGTCACCACGTCGAGTCAGTAGAACGAGTCAGAAGAACGACTCAGAGAACCGATAAACTGAATCGTTAAGACAAGCAGCCTACAATTCCAGGGAATTGAACTATAAAGAACCGGTTCTTTAAAAGAACCGGTTCTCGATTCCCATCCCTATCAGAGACAGATGAGTTAAAAAAATGAATCAGAGGAATGACACGTTCCTACATGAACAGATGAAGCTGAAACATGGACAAGTTTCAGCCGGGTCAGCTGATCAACTTTTAGAAGTTACAGCTCATTTAAAGGCAACGTATAATTTGTTGTAGGTTTCATTTATGCCCAAAAAATCTTAAGCTTCATTTTATTTAGGCTAGTTGTTTTAGGAAACTACACCTGCACTTTAAAAATGGTGTTATTTAGATTGAAAAAGTCTGCACAAAATATAGATAAAAAAATTAAAAAAAAACACCACAAAAACTAAAGTGCAGGTGTAGTTTTACTTGGAGACTAAATACTTTATAAATCTAAAAAAGCTAAGTCTGGTCCTTGACTTTTTTAGATTTTTCTACCTGGATTATTGAGCATGCATCAGGGTATTTACTAAATAAAGTAATTTCAGTAAAATTACCCCTTGTTGTTTTTTAAAATTTTATATAATACTGCAAAGCAGCATGTTAAGTTAATTTTGTCAAAAAAATACATATATTTTACGATAAATTTCGTGATATATAACCCAAAAAAATACATATATTTTTTTTTGGGTTATATCACGAAATTTATCGTTATCGTGATAATACTCTGAAATATCACGATATAATTTTTGAGCCATATCGCCCACCCCTAAGCCTCAGTGGACTTGTTCGCTTGCAGAGCTAGCTCACAGTGTGACCTTTACTTCTCTTTGAAGCAGGGGTGCACCAATTTCAATTTTCTGGCCGATCACCGATTTTTAGAAAGTCTGACCTGCCGATTCCGATTTTCCGATACCGATTTTCAGGTGTGAAAAGGTCAAAATGCACCTTAAATTTTCCAATCTTACTTTATTGTAAACAAAGTTTAACCATAAAAAAATCAGTTTATTTTACTCTTTCACTTGTTACATTTTAAATTAATTTTTATTTTCATTTAAAATTTAAAAAACAAAAAAAGATAATGCAGCATGTGTAACATTTTCAAGTCAGTGGGTAATAAGAAATAACACTCGCACAGGTAAGTTTGTCCTCACAGACTTATTCCAGTCATTTTTTCATTAGTGGCAGGTTTTTCTTGATGAACAAAAGCATTTCTGCTTTGTCACCAGACAGGCGACTTCTTTTCTCATCTACTACATGTCCAGCCAACTAAACAGGCGCTCGCTTTCAATGCTTGTGCATGGGGCAGAGAGATAGGTTCAGGCAAGATGAGGGAAACAATTTTCATTAATCCTCCAGTAGACCAATGGGTCCTGGCCCCTTTCGACAGGAAAGAAACAGGTAGTTCTGTACCTGCATAGCTGAAGGGCTGGTCAGCTGTTGCTCCTTTTCAATGTTCTCCTTTAAGATTTTGTTGTGAACTGCAAACAGTAGACTACCGTATTCTCCGGTGTATAATACGCTCCGGTGTATAATACGCTTTGTCCAATTTTTAGGAATAAATCAGAAAAAACCATAGATAACACGCTTCGGTGTATAATACGCGCTGTCGTGACAGTCTTTTTTATGGCCACTAGATGTCGCCAAACCCTCCCCCGAACCTGGAAATGCGGTCCATTGTGCAGCACGAGCTATATTCAAAATTCAGCTCATTTAATTAAAATGTAACTACAGAAACGCCTAAAAATATATTTGTTAGCTGAATATATATGTAACGTGTCTCGGTTTAATTTTTGTTAATAAATGATTACAAATTAGCTGAATTTTGAACGTAAACCACAGGATGCGCGCACCCAGAAACGGTCCTCTGCGTAGCAAAAGCTGAATTTAATTAAAATAAAACTACCGTACAGAAACACTTAAAATATATATATTTGTTAGCGGAATATATATGTTAATGTGTCTCGGTTTAATTTTTGTTAATAAATGATTACAAGTGAGCTGAATTGGACCGGATGCTTTCCTTCTTTAAATTTAGCTAAATAAACACTTAAAAATTTATATTTCTTCATTGACTTTATAGCAAACGGGCTCTGAGCTTAACAAAACTAACGAAATGTTCAAATCAGCTGGATTAAAAAAATAAGTTTGCTGATTATTTTTATACAGGCGGGTCGGACAGGACGCTTTCGTTCTTTAAATTTAGCTAAATAAAATATATTTCTTCGCTGACTTTATAGCAAACGGGCTCTGAGCTTAACAAAACTAATGAAATGTTCAAATCAGCTGGATTAAAAAAATAAGTTTGCTGATTATTTTTATACAGGCGGGTCGGACAGGACGCTTTCTTTCTTTAAATTTAGCTAAATAAACACTTAAAAATATATATTTCTTACCTGACTTCATAGCAGAACGGGCTCCTGAGCGTAACAAAACTAACGAAATGTTAAATCAGCTGGATTAAAAAAATAAGTTCGCCGATTTGCATGCTAACAGCAGCTACATCCAGAGAGCAGGGGGCAAGCAGCGACAGAGTCAGTCCAACCAGAGGAGGCTTTTTTCGGACAGAAATGGGCTGTGTCTCAATTCAGGGGCTGCGTCCTCATGAGGACCCAGCCTAGCTGGGCCGAGTAGGCCACGCACTCACAAGACCGGGTGGGCTGAGCGAAACTGCTGAAATGGGACGGTCTAGCCTTCAGGTTTGCCGGCATTGAAGTGGGTGGGGCGTTCTCTTGAAGTGGGTGGGAAGTTGTTGTGTGCCGCTTGGTGTGTGTGGAAAGAGACGGGACGCCGCTAAAATATATTATTTATCTGAATACATGTATATATATTAGTGTTTCTGAGCTTACTGTTTGTTAAGAACTGATTACAAATCAGCTTATGAGGGGCGATCTGTTAAAACCCAGAGTGGACCTACAAAATGCAAGCTGTCGAGTAGCTCAACTGGTTAATCAACCTGCGATTGGTGCAGAGATACTTTTCTCGAAGCTGGTTCGAATCTCACTCGGTACGGTTAAAACTTATTTTACGTTTGTCTTTTATTGGATAAAAAAATGAGGACTGAGATTAAAAGGAAGGAGTTTGTGAAACTCCTTCTTTTTTTTATCCAATAAAAGACAAACGTAAAATAAGTTTTAACCGTACCGAGTGAGATTCGAACCAGCTTCGAGAAAAGTATCTCTGCGCCAACCGCACGTTGATTAACCAGTTGAGCTACTCGACAGCTTGCTTTTCACTGGTCCACTCTGGCTTTTAAAAGATTTCCCCTCAGAAAATCCTTGCTACGCACGTGTAAAATAATCTGATTTGTAATCAGTTCTTCAAAAACAGTAAACTCAGAAACACTAATATACTGTATATTCAGCTAACACAATTTTTTTTGTCGTTTCTGAAGTTAAATTTTAATGAGATATATTCGAGCTGAGGTTGTTTGAGATGACTAAATAAAGGTTCAATGAATATTCGCGCTGAGGTTGTTGTTAAAACGAGCTGATGACTCAACAACACACAGCAGCCCCGACTCTGCACGCAGAAAGTCCCACCCCCCCCGCGAAATCTCTGCTGGCGCTATGAATTCTGGGATAGCCTCCGTCTGGAAGGATTCACGAATGCATCCTCAGATTTCGACAGGAAGTAGGCCGCATTCCTCGGCCGCATGAGGAGGAGTCTTCGAATTGGGACAGTCCTCCGCGCGGGGCAATGACGTATGCGGCCGACAAATGCGCACTCATGAGGATGCAGCCCCTGAATTGAGACACAGGCTGTGTCTCAATTCAGGGGCTGCGTCCTCATGAGGACCCAGCCTAGCTGGGCCGAGTAGGCCACGCACTCACAAGACCGGGTGGGCTGAGCGAAACTGCTGAAATGGGACGGTCTAGCCTTCAGGTTTGCCGGCATTGAAGTGGGTGGGGCGTTCTCTTGAAGTGGGTGGGAAGTTCTTGTGTGCGCGCTTTGTGTGTGTGGAAAGAGAAGGGACGCCGCTAAAATATATTATTTATCTGAATACATGTATATATATTAGTGTTTCTGAGTTTACTGTTTGTTAAGAACTGATTACAAATCAGCTTATAAGGGGCGATCTGTTAAAACCCAGAGTGGACCTATGAAATGCAAGTTGACCAGTAGCACAGTTGGTAAATCAACCTGCGATTGGTGCAGAGATACTTTTCTCGAAGCTGGTTCGAATCTCACTCGGTACGGTTAAAACTTATTTTACGTTTGTCTTTTATTGGATAAAAAAATGAGGACTGAGATTAAAAGGAAGGAGTTTGTGAAACTCCTTTTTTTTTATCCAATAAAAGACAAACGTAAAATAAGTTTTAACCGTACCGAGTGAGATTCGAACCAGCTTCGAGAAAAGTATCTCTGCACCAATCGCAGGTTGATTTACCAACTGTGCTACTGGACAACTTGCATTTCATAGGTCCACTCTGGGTTTTAAAAGATTGCCCCTCAGAAAATCCTTGCTACGCACGTGTAAAATAATCTGATTTGTAATCAGTTCTTCAAAAACAGTAAACTCAGAAACACTAATATACTGTATATTCAGCTAACACATTTTTTTTGTCGTTTCTGTAGTTAAATTTTAATGAGATATATTCGAGCTGAGGTTGTTTGAGATGACTAAATAAAGGTTGAATGAATATTCGCGCTGAGGTTGTTGTTAAAACGAGCTGATGACTCAACAACACGCAGCAGCCCGACACTGCACGCAGAAAGTCCCCCCCCCCGCGAAATCTCTGCTGGCGCTATGAATTCTGGGATAGCCTCCGTCTTGAAGGATTCACGAATGCATCCTTCGATTTCGGCAGGAAGTAGGCCGCATTCCTCGGCCGCATGAGGAGGAGTCTTCGAATTGGGACAGTCCTCCGCGCGGGGCAATGACGTATGCGGCCGACAAATGCGCACTCATGAGGACCCAGCCCCTGAATTGAGACACAGCCACAGCCATTGTCTGGAAGTGGCCCTCCTCTTCCTCTTTGCTCTCTGAGTCCTCTGCTGCTGCCCATAGCGCCCATAGCGGTCGAAACTGGTACTGCACCTTTTTTGCCCAAAATGAAAAATGGCAAATCAGAGCTTAAAATGGGTCTAAAAAATATGGGAAAAAATCCATAAATAATATGCTTCGGTGTATAATACGCAGGAAATTCAAATTAGCAAAAATACTGCGTATTATACACCGGAGAATACGGTACACCTTTTTGCTGCAGATTCATCAATGTCAGGAGGTCCCACTTCAGAGAATGTTCCTGTAGCAGGTGTGCATCTGGTCCCCCCCTCTGCTGAGAAGTAGCGATTCTTGTACCTTGTTTTGCATAAACAAAGAAAGATGGGTCAATCATTGTGTTTTGTATACATTAAAAGTATTTTTAAATTGCATGTAAATAAAGAAATGCATTTCTTTATTTACATGCAATTTAAAAAAACATTTACCGGTAAATTAAATTTAAAATAAACATTTCTTGATAGAAATTTTCAATCAAGAAATTTTTATTTTAAATTTAATTTAAATGTTTCTTGAAATATAGTAGTAGGCTAAAAGTAATTGTGACTAAAATAGAATATTCACAGTTACTTACCTTGGATCCAGAGTAGTGGCCAAGCTGTACAGGGGTTCATCATGCTCAATTTTGATGAATCTTCTCACAACAGCCTCCAGCAACGTAGTTTTGGCTTTACCCACACCACGGTCTGTGCTTGCTTGCCACTCCAAAATCCGCTGAGTGCAGTGATGGCTGGAATTACAGTTTAGTGTATTTGATGACGTTCGAATTGTTCGTCAATCAACTGTACAGTAAAACTTAACATGGACATTAAACTTACATCAGAAATCCAGATGTCTGTTGTACAGCTGAGAGTACAGTATTTGGATTAGCTTTTAGCAGGCTGTGGGTCTCTCTCAAAACGTGGCCGAACATATACTGAAACATCAGAAAAATATCTCCGCCTCCCTCGGCATATAATATCGTGCATCAAGCTTCTAAAACCTTTGTCCTCAACGACTGGAAAGGGCTGGTCGTCTAATACCACAAACTCCATCACTTTCCTCGTGGTAGCTTTGCTCTTCGTTGCTCATAAAAGCTAACAGCAGCTGTGAAAACCACTGATTGGCTCTTTGATTGCGCTAGCGTTAGCATTAGCTTAGCTTGGTTGCTCGCTTCAAACGTTGCACACTTGGCTGCGTGGCAATTTCTTAAATAGCAAACAAGGTTTGTTGTATTAAATGTTTTGGTTGTGGCTCCACCACGACTTACTTCGGCTTTACACAAGTTGAGATCTTTTGCTCATTTTAAAATAGTAGAACTTCCAAACAGACAACATGGCTGCTCCGAGTTGCCTGTGTTGACCATAGACATTATATATAGATATCTATGGTGTTGACTATGTACTTGGGCGCATGTGCAGACGTGACCTGGTGGGCGGTCTATATAAGATATCTATGGTCAGCCCCCTCTCCGTCCCCCCTCCTCCCCCCACCCCCTCTCTCACGGCAGAGAAAAAAGGGACGGCAGCTGATTTTCAGACCTTTGCGGCGATCGGTGGATAAAATCGGCTTCTCATTTAACGATCGGCCGATCGGCGATTTCCTCAAAATAAGGAAATCGGGGCCGATCGATCGGGATTTATCGGTGCATCCCCACTTTGAAGGAAATGGACGCACCGTTGGGAACAGATGCTCTGGCCCATGATTGGCCAGCAGGGGTGCTGTACTATGCTTTTCCACCTGTCCCTCTGATCCAGGTGACACTGGAACGTAGGGATGCACCGATAAATCGGACGGCCGATCGATCGGCCCCGATTTCCTTATTTTGAGGAAATCGGCGATCGGCCGATCGTTAAATGAGAAGCCGATTTTATCCACCGATCGCCGCAAAAGTCTGAAAATCAGCCGCTGTCCCTTTTTTCTCTGCTGTGAGAGAGGTGGTGGAGGGGAAGGGGGGGCGGAGAGGGGGCTGACCATAGATATCTTATATAGACCGCCCACCAGGTCACGTCTGCACATGCGCCCAAGTACACAGTCAACACCATAGATATCTATATATAATGTATGTCTATGGTCAACACAGGCAACCCGGAGCAGCCATGTTGTCTGTTTGGAAGTTGTACTATTTTAAAATGAGCAAAAGATCTCAACTTGTGTAAAGCCGAAGTAAGTCATGGTGGAGCCACAACCAAAACCTTTAATACAACAACCCTTGTTCGCTATTTAAGAAATTGCCACGCAGCCAAGTGTACAACGTTTGAAGCGAGCAACCAAGCTAAGCTAATGCTAAGCTAGCGCTATCAAAGAGCAGTCTGTGGTTTTCACAGCTGCTGTTAGCTTTTATGAGCAACGAAAAGAACAAAGCTTACCACGAGGAAAGTGATGGAGTTCGTGGCATTAAGACGACCAGCCCTTTTCAGTCGTTGAGGACAAAGGTTTTAGAAGCTTGATGCACGATATTATATGCCGAGGCGGAGATATTTTTCTGATGCTTCAGTACCGGAGATGTTCGGCCACGCAGTCTGCTAAAAGCTAATCCAAATACTCTCAGCTGTACAACAGACATCTGAACTCTGATGTAAGTTTAATGTCCATGTTAAATTTTACTGCACAATTGATTGACGAACAATTCGAACGTCATCAAATACTCTAAACTGTAATCCCAGCCATCACTCAAACGTTGGAGAGGCAAGCCAGCACGGACCGTGGTGTGGGTAAAGCCAAATCTACGTTGCTGGAGGCTGTTGTGAGAAGATTCATCAAAATTGAGCATGATGAACCCCTGTACAGCTTGGCCACTACTCTGGATCCAAGGTAAGTAACTGTGAATATTCTATTTTAGTCACAATTAGTTTAGTTTAGTTTATTCATTCATTTTATATAAAAAAAATAATACAACATTTCACATCAAATAAATATACAACACATAAATAAAATGAAGGGTGGCAGTAAGAAGAAAAAATCTTATTTTAACTGCCCCCTCTTACAATCCATCAAATCAAACAACAATCAACTTTAACCAATAAAAAACAAGAAACAATTCGCCAAAAAAAATCAATATTGTATATACAATTACTTTTAGCCTACTACTATATTTCAAGAAACATTTAAATTAAATTTAAAATAAACATTTCTTGATTGAAAATTTCTATCAAGAAATGTTTATTTTAAATTTAATGTACCGGTAAATGTTTTTTTTAATTGCATGTAAATAAAGAAATGCATTTCTTTATTTACATGCAATTTAAAAAAACTTTTAATGTATACAAAACACAATGATTGACCCATCTTTCTTTGTTTATGCAAAACAAGGTACAAGAATCGCTACTTCTCAGCAGAGGGGGGGACCAGATGCACACCTGCTGCAGGAACATTCTCTGAAGTGGGACCTCCTGACATCGATGAATCTGCAGCAAAAAGGTGTAGTCTACTGTTTGCAGTTCACGACAAAATCTTAAAGGAGAACATTGAAAAGGAGCAACAGCTGGCCAGCCCTTCAGCTATGCAGGTACAGAACTACCTGTTTCTTTCCTGTCGAAAGGGGCCAGAACCCATTGGTCTACTGGAGGATTAATGAAAATTGTTTCCCTCATCTTGCCTGAACCTATCTCTATGCCCCATGCACAAGCATTGAAAGCGAGCACCTGTTTAGTTGGCTGGACATGT
>JBBPBX010012667.1:37891-53663 GCA_038048925.1 Garcialebias charrua | reverse complement strand
AAGGTTCACTTACCGGGATTGTGCTCTCGTTGGAGGATCCCTTTGTGCCTTCCGCGGTACCTGCTGTTAGACAGTCAGTGTCACCTTGTGTAGGCATATCGATTGGCAGTGGTTGGCTCACTCTGGTCCACATTGTCTGATCGCCATAATCTATAATCGCGTCGAAGCGGTTTATAAAGTCTTGGCCGACCAAAAATGGGAATGAGTCAACGGCGGACACGTGTACCGGGTGGTATAGCGTCATTTCACCAATCTGCATGTGAACCATAGCTATAGCTGTTAGGGTTGTTCTCGTTTCTGAGAGTCCCTGCAATACTACAGCACATTCTTTGAGGGGTATTTCCCTGTCAACACCGCTAGCGGCTATCCGTAGCTCCTTCAACAGTGTGGGAGACATAATGGTTATGTCAGCCCCACCATCCAGGAGGGCCTCTTCTGTGAGGACCCCTTCTAAAGTGATTGACAGGTAAGCCTTCTTAGCGGGCCCCTTCCTGATAATGTTACACAGGAACCTATCAGGTTTTTTCCGACGTTTGTTACGTCTACCATTGTCTGTGTGATTTTCATTCACCTGTACTGGTAGTGCAGTCACACATGGGTCTGAGTGATCGGTCTGTGACGAGTCATTGTCTTTGGTGAGTGAGCTTTCCCCCCCTTTTTCTGATGAGGGGCTCTCGGACTCTGTAACAATGATGTCATGGTTACAATCAACGTCTTGTTGACTGTCTGTACCCTGATTGTCAGCATCCTGACCATCAGTATCTTGGTGACTGTCAGCAATTGTGGCATTGCTGTTATTTGTGTGTTCTGAGTCACTATCAATGATAGTGCTACACATTACTCCAGGTTTGTTTTCCTTGTTTGTTTTTTTCAAACTTTCTAACAACCGACGTATGTTCTCCATCTCTTCTGAGGACAGAGGTTTAGGGCCTTTTTTCTGGAACTTCTGTGGGTTTTTCCTCGCCCCAGACTGTTCAGTTTGAGGTGCAGGAGCTGGCGCATTGCTCGGGGGTCCCCTCTGGGACCACCCTCTTTCATATGAGTCTCCTTGGGACCCATATTTCTTTTTCTTTTGGAACGCCCCCCTTTTTTGATGATGGGGTTCTTCCTCTTGATGCGGCCTGTACCACTTAGGGTCTCTGGACCCCTTTTGGTCTTTGTTCCAGCGGACACCTTCATTTTGCGGTCTGTCAGGTTGGAAATTTTGTTTATTCTCGCCTTCCTTAAAAGAGTGAGCTGGCGCTCTTGCTCCTTCAAGGTCTAGCGTTTGGTATTTGACCTTTTCACCTGGATACACCTCTACTGGTTTCTTGTGTCGCTTGTATGTTTCAAAAACACGTATAGCGCACTCCTTTAATTCACGCATGGTTTTTTCTCTGTAGTCGGCCATGAGGTTGGCCGTTGAACCAATCTCTGAATATAGATTGTTCATAAAAAGAAACTTAAAATCACGTTCATCCTCCATCCCTGGCTCATTCCGATCGCCAAAAAAGGCTTCGAAAAGTCTGTCATAATATGGGATTGGATGTTCATTCTGCCCCTGAGTGATTTTCAATGCGGCTTGGTAGCCAACGTCTCCCATGCGAGGAGCATATTCTTGCAGTAGAGTTTCGCAGAAAAGTTTGTAATCCTTCAAAATGGCGACTGGTTGACGCGCAATGAAGTGCTGCACTTTCCTGTTTGTGGTGAGTTTGATCAAACTGATTTTATCGTCAACCGTAGCGTTCGGATAGCATGCCAGTTTAAACTCAATGTCTTTCAGATAGGTATCGGTTTCAGTCGAACCATATTGCCCTGGCTCAAAACGTTGAACGAACTGGGAAATTTTATGGAGTCGTTCTATTGGGACAGCGAATTGAGAGCCATTAATAGTGATATACCCACCCATCTGCGCACCAGGTACACCTGTAGACATGGGGTACGTAGGTACCTGCCATTGGGTTGTCCCAGCAAATGTCTGTTGAGGTGGAGGTGGTGGCGGAGGGAGTAGTGCATCGGGCATGGGCGGGGGCGGTGGAGGAGGGAGTGGGTCATCAGGTATGGGAGGGGGCGGCGGAGGCGGTGGATTCTCAAGGTGTTTACTCATGAGATCCAAACATTTTCTCTCTTCGTCAAAGAGTTTGTTCATTGCTGATGCACGCTCTATTCTACAACTGTTCAGTTGGACTCTTAACCCATCATTTTCACGTTGTAACATCATGTGCTGTTCTTGTGATTTTCTATAATCATCTTGCAGCCTTGTGTACCGTAGTGATAATGATTCCAGGGTGTCCGTGCATTTGTCCAGCGCGTCCCGTGCCTCCTCACAATCCGCCTGAAGCGACTTGTATTGATGGTAATACTTATCCCTCTCCACCACACATTTTTCCAACTCACCTTGTGATTGGTCAAAATCCCTTTTTAACACTGTGCATTCTTCGTAGAGACTACGCGCTTGTTCAGCGCTGCCCATACTCGACTGTGTTAAACTCTTTACCTCCTGCTGTAAAGTGGCAACCTCCATTTGTGCTGTTAAACATGATGTAGAGACAGCCCGGCGTACAGCAGTTTCAAAGTCTAGCTTGGCCTTTAACAGAAGGCTCAATTTAGCCAAACGTTTATCTCTGTCTGCTTTCTTTTCAGCCGTTGTGGTTCCAGCTGTTACAGTTTTTAATGCTCTGTCCACATCTGCTTCCTCCATCAACTGTGTCTCTTCATGATAGTTTGTGATGGACCCTGTGAGTGAAAATAAGGCATGTTCGATCCAATCTGCTTTGGTCGGGTCGTGGCCTTCAGTTGGCACAGGCTGCCCCGTATCAGTGGTGTTAGGGGTCTCACCCTCTGCGCCTGCCATCTTTTATCTGGAATTTCAGTGAAAATCAAAATAAAAGATGCTCTGTATTCGTTACTCTAAACTTTTCACTATTTGAAATAAACAGGAAAGTTTAAATGTACACAGGATAACTGGAAGATGATGTGTCAGAGAGAAGGAAGAGAAAGGAAAAAAAAATTCAGTTATCTGGAGTGAAAACTGTACTTTTGTTTGTTATTTTAAATTCTTTCGTATTTAAAATAAGCAAAAATGTTTGTCTGTACCTCTGTTATTCTAAATAATTTATTTAAAATAAACAGGAGTTATTGTTTGTGTACAGAACAAATTTAAAAGCTGGTAACTCACCATAAAAATGCTGACTTTTTTATGATGTTTTTGAGAAAACTCATCTGTCAACGTCTTTTAACCAACAGGGGGCAGCTTCGAGACTTAATGATATCACGAGGAGACTGATTTTGTTTATTCAGTATTTAAACTAAAAACAACCTTTTCAGAGTTAGTTTCTAGTGTATCAGTGATAAACGCTCGAACCACGTTCTTGTCAGAGACAAATCTATGTTGTTAGACAGTTTAGATGGCTTTAAATGAGTTTTTAAACTCTCAGTGAAATCTCTGTTTGTCCTGTGAGTGTGTGAACTGCTTGTCACCCGAAGTGCACCTGGAAATGACGACACAAGTAGGCGGGTCGACGCAGCGCGTCACCAGCTTCCGTTGAGCGAGGCGGAGCTCGCTAAACAGATACGTGACGTCAACCAATCAATCACAGCGTTTGTAGTTCATTCCCAAGCGTTCATGGTGAATGAAGTTTTCTTACCTTCGCCCAATGCAGTACCGGAAATGACGACAAAGTGGGTTGGTCGCAACGGCGTGCGTTCCCACTACAGCGAATCAGCGCTCGCCACGAGTGATTGACAGCTCACAGCTCTCGTTTATCCAATCACAGCTCATAAACAAACGTGTACACGTAGCCTTTAACGCTACCTATTAGCACAATAGAACGCAACTTTACAGACCCTTAAAACAACTCAAACGCTTCAAATTAACTTCCCAAAATTCTGAAACGTGGCAATCACAATTAAAACAGGCACGACTTAGCTACGTTTAGTAACCCAGCACTGCAGCTGCAGAACAAACACGGACTCGCTCGGAGCCACTTAAGGTCGGTTCCGTCCACTTTTTAATGGAGCAGGAAACGGGTCTGACAGAACCCAGCCGACAACGTTCTAACAGTAATATGCTTTTTCGACCTGCTCTAATATGTAAAATACCAGCACAGCGATCTTTTAGATGTTAATTATAGCTTTCAGGCTTTTGACACGGCGGTCAAACAAAGCTTTGTACCGGAGTCTGTGCGTGAACTGGGCCGAACGGAACCAGAACCCCCCCACAGACCACGGGCTGACAAAACCACACCTGAATGCTTCCAACAGCGTGTAACAGAGTTGAACAATAACAATCTCTCAGCTTCAAATGATAAAAACATGCAGAATCTGCCTGTCTTGAACACTCCAGCCAAAAATTATCACCTTCAGAGTCCAAAAATTGGAACAATCATGCCAACATAACGTTTCAAGTTCATGAGAGATCACAAATTTATCAATAAACTTTCAGAAAAACTCGTACGGCCACCAGATGAAGGAAACATGAGGGAGACCATATATTGTGTCTTTAAACACATATAGTGCCACCCAGATGTAACTAAAGGATTTTAACAGGGGTCAGTATTAAGCTGACCTCTTTATCCTTAATTAATTTACTTATTCAGATTGAATAGTAATTTCACGGATTCTTTTCTTTTTCAGTTTACCCAATATTTCTGTGATCTTTATGATGGATAAATAAACAAAGCCATTAAGTGACAAAGACGTTAACTTAGTTGGTATGCCAGGCGACACTACCATTTATTTAAAATAAATCAACTAAATTAACACCATTACACTTGATTGACATGATTTCACTTTCTTTCAATTTAATACGTCAGCACACTTAAATTTAACACAACAGACTTCAATATTGGATGTTAAACATATTTAGTCTGAGGGCTCTTTAGCTTAAAATAGTTTCCAGCTTAGATTGAGAGAAAAAGATAGGAGGAAGATGGGAGATGGTTTAAAGGAAATTATCTTGAGCATGATACCAAAAGTGACACTTCCATCCGACTTCTGCTAAAATCCAGGTACGTTTGTAAACAGCTCTTTACCTTTCGACGAGTCTGATAAAGAAATGACACCAGCCTTCAGATGCGCAGAGTCCTTTAGTCCCAGCACGTCCAAAACTGGTTCTAGTTTACGTTTCAACGTCTCCTGGTTTCCGCTTGGTCATCAGAGAATATGTCAGCTCCTGGCCTCTGACTTCAAGATAAACTTATTCCAGGAAGGAATAAACAAAGTTTTGAGCTTGCGCTCGTTCGAAGTGGACTCATAACAGCCTGTTATTTAGTCCTTAGCCGAATGACTGTCCTTGGCGGGTGACAGGCATTCATTCAGCTCTTTGGGACGTCTTCATGTCTTTGAAGCTCCCAGAAACTCTGACCGTTCCAGCAACAGCTTAGAACTTAAAGAAGGAACAGAGAGGAGAGAAACTTGTCTCTTTTTCATTGGTCCACTTGTTATCACTATTCAAGGTGAAATTCAGCGCAGAGAAGGAAATTGTTTAGGAAAAGTATCTGAGTGAGAGACTTTCAGACGCTAGATGAGAGTTTTAGCTGAAACTCGACAAAAACAATTTCAGTGTACCGTAAACACCGGTGTATAATACGCTCCGGTGTATAATACGCTTTGGCCAATATTTGGAAATAAATCAGAAAAATCGGTAGATAATACGCTTCGGTGTATAATACGCGCTGCCGTGACAGTCTTTTTTATGGCCACTAGATGGCGCCAGGATACGCCTCCAGGTACAGTCTGCAGGTAAACAGACTACAGGGTGCATTAGCGCCCATAGCGGCCGAAACTGGTACTGCACCATTTTTAGGCCAAAATGAAAAACAGTGAATCAGAGCCAAAAATGGGTCTAAAAATATGGGAAAAAATCTGTAGATAATACGCTTCGGTGTATAATACGCAGGACATTCAAATGAGCAATAAAAGTGCGTATTATACACCGGTGTTTACGGTAAGTCAGTTTGACATTTTAGCTGAACTTTGACACCTTTTCACTTGCAGAAATGACACATTGATGTTTCACATTTAAAGAATAACAGCATATAACATATATCATGAAAATGACAAAAGTTATTCTTTTGATCACATCAGCCTAAAATCAAAGATAGAAATAGTCTCTTTTGGTGACTATGTTCTCAGATTACAGCTAATGGAATGATTTTGTGGTAAATGTCTTGCTTTACTGAGAGGTCAGTAAAGGTCATCACTGGACAGTTCAAAAACCTTAGTTTGACCCTGGGTAGGTCCACTACATCTCCCCCCTTTTGGAAGCCATCGCCAGTCCTTGGGGTTCGTCCGGTTCTTCCACTTGGTCGGATCTGGGGAGTGGACGAGTGGCTCGTCCTGTTCGGGTGGTCCTGGGGACTCTGGGCTCGGGGTCCTTCCTGGGGTCTTGGGCTTTGATCGCCCCTTCGTCTGTCTCGGGCTTTGGGGGGACGGGTCTCTGATGCTTCACAGTCGCTACTAAATGTTCTATTGGAGGAACCTCATTCACTTATGCATGCTCACAACCACACACAAATGGATGCAGGGATGTATAGTAGATGTATGTAGATGGGTATATAAATGAATATAAATATATATGTATGTATATTGTATATATATTTGTAGGTATGGGTATGTGTATTTATAGAAATACTTGCAAGGTCATGAATATTATCAGTCTTTATGCTTGTATGTTTCGTTGTTGTGTTCTGTCATGTGCTTTGCAGGATTGTGGACGGAGGTTTGGTGTGTTTGCCTTGTGCTCTTTCTGTGGACAATTGTTGTTTTGTTGTCTCACTTTCTCTTTTCTTTCTTTCTCTCTATTAAAAAAAAAAAAAAATACATATTGGAGTGAGAGGATGGCTATAAGGTGTGAAGGGAGGCCATCTATAAATGGAAAAAAAAAAAAAAAAAGAATAACAGCATACAGTATAACATATATCATGAAAATGACAAAAGTTATTCTTTTGATCACATCAGCCTAAAATCAAAGATAGAAATAGTCTCTTTTGGTGACTATGTTCTCAGATTACAGCTAATGGAATGATTTTGTGGTAAATGTCTTGCTTTACTGAGAGGTCAGTAAAGGTCATCACTGGACAGTTCAAAAACCTTAGTTTGACCCTGGGTAGGTCCACTACACACTCATGAATCTCTAACCAGAATAATCACTGTGATTTTTTTTTACATCATGTTGCTGCTGATCTGTTTCATGTTGCTGCTGATCTGTTTCATGTTGCTGCTGATCTGTTTCATGTTGCTGCTGATCTGTTTCATGTTGCTGCTGATCTGTTTCATGTTGCTGCTGATCTGTTTCATGTTGCTGCTGATCTGTTTCATGTTGCTGCTGATCTGTTTCATGTTGCTGCTGATCTGTTTCATGTTGCTGCTGATCTGTTTCATGTTGCTGCTGATCTGTTTCATGTTGCTGCTGATCTGTTTCATGTTGCTGCTGATCTGTTTCATGTTGCTGCTGATCTGTTTCATGTTGCTGCTGATCTGTTTCATGTTGCTGCTGATCTGTTTCATGTTGCTGTGTTCATTCGTGCTCATCTGCTCATACAGACTCAAGTTTGTGCTGCTGTTCGAAGTAATGTTTTTATTTTATTAGTGCCTAGTGTATTTTTAGTTGATGTTTTTCTTAGTTCATATCCTAGATGTTATTACTGTTTTTCTTTTACATTTTATTGTTGGATGTAACTGGGACCCTGTGTAAATAATCTCGTTTTATCACATATAACACATGTGGTGGAAATGACAATAAAGAATCTCTGACTCTATCTCAAAGCAGTAGAGGAGTAAAGGCTCCAGTATAGCTCTGCATACGTCCATACACGTGTCCGTACGCGCGTGTTGTACGCAGACAGTTCACCCCCACACCCCAGCATACGTTCTCGCGTACATACTCGCGTTTTCGCACCAAATTCTTGACGTCATTTGAGCAGCTGCAGCGCAGAGCGTTTACCTACCGGACAAATTGAGGTCGCTGATGTCATTTGCTGACATGCCTACTGATGTGATTGACGGGTTGGGGGGAAAAAAGACGAGAGTTGGCAGCTCCAGCCGCAGTGGTGTTCTGTGTTTATATGTTAATAAAAAGTTCTTTTAAAAAACAGGGAGTGCTGGTCCTGCAGCCCACACATCAGACCAACACACCAGGAAATCTCCAGAACCTCCTGCAGCCACGCTGGACCTGAGTTTAATTCGCTCGTGACAAATTTGTTAATTTCTCATCATTTCAGTCATGGAGTCAACAGAGGAGGAAGAGATCACTGCCTTTTGGCAAAAAACAAAAACAAAAGAAAAGGCCAGATCAGGGATGAAGAAGGGGAATTTAATACATTTGTGTCACATACAAAACAGTCCGCCGCCGGGAAGTTTATTGTGCGACAACGCGTTTGCGTATGTGGTCGTAAAATTTGAGCTTTGCGCGTACATGCCCTGCGGGAGTATGCTTGTACCTCTGCGTAGTACGTGCGTACAGCTGCGTATGGACGTACGCAGAGCTATACAGGGGGCTTAAAGCTCCATTTTGGGGGGTATTCTAAATACTTCTTAAATAAACCCATAAACACCTTCCAAAACATTAAAGAGTGTTCTGTAGTGAAAAATAAAACCACACAGTAAAAGACAGCACACAAGACAGAAAAGGTTATGCTATCTCTGTCTTAATGGGAACATGGAGTACAAGATGTTCAGGTGAAAGTAATCTACTTGATTTATGAACGACAGATTTCAGCTTGAGACACCTTCCACACTGGAAGAGAGCTGAAGTGGGAGATAAATGAAACAGATAGAACAAGAATCACTCAAAGAATCAAAAGATATGTCCAAATCTCTGCATTTTCAAACAAAATCTTTTGACTTGTACCAATTTTAGTTGCAAACAACAGAAGCTGAAAGGGAATGCCAGTAAAATTAGTTTAATACTGTAGAATGTGAAAGCAGCCTAAATGTGTTCCTCTTGCATGCATTTGGCAATGATTAATCCAGTGCTTCTCAATTATTTTCTGTTACCCACCCCCCCAGGAAAACGTAAACATTTTGCACCAACCCCACCCCCCCCACTCCGCTGTGACTGTAAATAGTATAATTTGTCTATAAAATTGTTATAAGTACACCACTGCATAACATTGTGTCCTTAACATTACAGAAAAAAATAGAGATAACTTACATCAAATAATAACTTTATTAACATTGTTTTTTTAGTCTGTAACAGAAACAAATTAAAGTGCTTCAATTTGCCTGAAAAAAAAAACACAGAGGAGGTGTCGGAGGAGTTTATCTATCGTCTCAGCAACAGAGGGGAGAGACACGGTTCATGCATGGCTCCCAAAATGACAAGACGGTCATATTTATTCATAACTTTATTATTAGTAAGCCTGAGAGATACGAGTCTTTGCTATTTTACAGTGGGTAACACCATTCTGGCATTGCTGCACTATCTTTCTGCGCAACAATGGTGGAATTGGTGATCCTCTTACCATATTGGCTTCTGAGAGACACTGACACTCTGAGAAGCTCTTTTTATACCTAATCATGTTGTCAATTGACCTAATTAGTGTTAGTTGGTCTTCCAGCTGTTTGTTATATGTTAAAGCCTGCACAAAAACAACATTCAGACATAGATCCAGCGCTTAAAAAACTTCTACAGTTTGTGTTATTGCTCTGGACTGATCTGAATTACCTGATGAAGGGACGTCTCTGAGTAGGGGCAGACTTAGCGCGGCTGCCCGAAATCAGACTCCATGAAGCGGACTGACGAGAGCAACGTACCGCTGAAGCCACAGAGCTCGAATATCCAATGTCCAACTTAAAACCAACTTTACCATGGTTGATGAAGGCTGTTTAAATGCTGCTGTTATCTGTGTTTGCAACAAGCTGGTTTTCTTGCTGCTTGGAGAAGAGACGTTCACATTCGGATGACGTCGTTTCAAGTCCGTTAACAAGTCAGACATGTTGCTGATGCAAATCTAATCTCTGTGAAACAACGTCCACACACAGCTTTGGATTTGTTCATGTCTTTTAACAAGAAAGCCACAACGTTCCCAAACAGCAGACCCCAACCAGAAGCTAGGCTGCTAATGCTACGCGTGCTGCAAGATAATAGTGCCGTACTAAAACTCGCCTAAGAATTTTAGTTCCGCTGCGCGTATATTCTCCCGTTAATAACGTTTATTAATAAGTGAAAAAATAACCGAAACGGTACTCAGGTGGACCGAACCGAACGTGCCGTACCGAAACGGTTCGGTACACCCACGTGTACCGTCACATCCTAATGTGTGTATNAATACTCCAGAGGTTCATAAAACATTTTGTAACACACAAGCATAAACTTTGTTGTTTTTGTTAGCCTTTCAGCAGTGGGATATAATAACACTAGTAATAATGTAGTGGAACAGACCTGGTCTCTGAACTGTTGGTGAAAACACCTGAATTCACCTTTTCACTGAAGCTCTCAAGTGAATCTCCTTTTCTCTGAAAACCTACAGTGAAGGACAAAATGACTGTTTTATTCCAGTTTAGTTGAATCAAGAGTCACAAAACAGAAGAGACTTTCTTTAATTTGTGTTAATTCAGAATTAATCCAACACAATAACTTCAATATACTGTATTGATCATGGGTTATGCTGTTAGAATATTGATCACTTCTTCATATGATGATTCAAAGCATCACCTGTTATTATTCATATGAACAGTATATTCTTAATATGTGAATGATCTTACTAAGTTGGTGTATTTTTTCTATGTCTAAAGTTGAAGAACAAGTCAGAATAATCTGTTAGTATTTGTGTGAAATGTTTAGAGACACTATGATCACGTCTTTAGACTAAACTTGTCGTCTGTCTCCTTTTTCTGAAAACAAATCCCTCTACTCTCAAAAACAGATTCTCTGTTTTTGACACCTGCAAGTCTTCTGATGCACTATCTTCTCTTCTATCCGAGTGACCTTCATGCACTCTAACTCCCTTCCACTGGTTCGTCTGAACCAATCGGAGAAGAACAAGTCACTGATCTCAGATCCTTTCTTAAAAGTTCTAAGCTTTTGCTGGAATGGTCAGTTCCTGTGAGGAAGTGGAGATGTGAACTTTCTCTTTGAAACTGTGGACGTCCGACCATGAGTCAAGGGTCCGCGTCTTCAGCAAGGTTTAAACAGCACGTCAGCTGTGAACCATTCGAGTGTCACAGCTCCAAGCTGTGAACTCTTTCTGGAAGTTATCTTGAAAACCAAACCGGAGCTGAGGTCATTACTCTGGGAGGCAGAAGCGGGCCTCACAAGACCGTGGCAAGATGGACGTGTGTCGCCTGTAAAACGCCACAGGACGTGCGCGTATGGCTCGACTAATTTACCGGAGTCAAGACAAGAAAATCTTCACAAAGGTAAAATGTCGTTGTTCATCACGGTATGGAAGTCCAGCCGAACCGACCAGAGGATGTGCTTTTTCTGGTTAAACTCATATCAAGATATTTCCCTTTAACTCCCTCCATCTTTCATCTTCCAACTCTGAAACTTTCTTCTTATTTAAGCTAGTGAAATTAAGCTAAATGCCTGCAGAATAAGTAAATATGCCAGCTATTACTTGTGTTCTGCTGTTTTAATTTTAAGTCTGTCTACAGTTAGTTATAGGAAATCTGATCGATCCCATCTGTAAATATGTTGGAATGTAATTTAAAGCTACAGTCTGCAGTTCTGTAGTGCAGTCTGTAAGTTGTCTAAAAATATATTTTTAACATATTTCTTCACTCTGTCACTATCTCCTGACAGACTGATGTTAGACAAAGTAATCTCTGAAAAAAACTATAGTCCCCTTGCTTCTCTAAAAGCATTTCTAAAAAGCCACAGTGACCCGCCGTTAACCAGCCAATAAAAACAGAGCTTCTCACTTCTCACGCTCCTAACCCACGCCCCCGCCTGTCCCAGCCCCAGCGGCCGCGCAGGTTCTCGTTCAAAGTATTGCAAAGCGATGCAAAACTGTTTTGTATGTGACACAAATGTATTAAATTCCCCTTCTTCATCCCTGATCTGGACTTTTCTTTTTTTTTTTGCCAAAAGTCAAGTGATCGCTTCATCCTCCACTGATCCATGACTGATGTCGGGTACCCACCAAACGCGTCTGGATCGTCAGAAACGCTCTTGCCGCCCCCTTTTGGCCACTTGTCACCAGAATCTGTTCACACTGAAGACGCGTCTGATGACGCGCAGTGGGAGCAACGTCTGGCTCCTTTTCTGGTTGTTTTTTGTACACTGGCAAGACAAAATCAGCTGTACGTGAGCCTCGTTAGTACTTGAGTGGATTTTCTACGAGCCGAACTGCAGCTCCAAAAGTCTTTGTTGAGATTAAAACGTTTTTTTTATGTTTGGGGTGATCGTATGCTGAGCGGACAGCGGCAACTGTAAAAATGCCAAGTTTCTTACCGGAGGCTGGTTTCTTCATGGAGGCTCGTTGGGGTAAGTTTAAAAAGTCCTGTCGTCGTTGCGTCATCACATAGCAGAGCTCTCCCGATTGGTTGCTGCGACGCGTCGAGCGTAGAAACTTGAAATATTTGAACTTTCGACGCTTGACGCGTCGGCTGCTTCGGATGCGTCGGCTGCTTCAGACGCATCGCGTGCATGGAAAAGAACTGCCGCGCCGCTTGAAAAGCTCAAAATGCACCGCTTCACGATTCGCCGCGCCTCACCGCACCTCAGCATAGACTTTCAATGTAAACCGGCCGCTTCCGCTGCCCAAAACGCGTTTGGTGGGTACCCGGCATGAAACATTGAGGAAATGAATGAATTTGTCACGAGCGAACTAAACTCATGTCCAATGTGGCTGCAAGAGGCTCAGCAGATTTCATGGTGTTCTGGTGTGCTGGACCAGCGCTCCCTGTTTTTATTTTATTTTTTAGAACTTTTATTAACATACAATTACAGAACTTTGCAGCTGCTGACAGGACATGCAGTGGAGGCGGAGCATTCGGAAGCAGAGCTGCGAGGGGGAGCAGAGCCATATATGGCTCTGAGGGGGAGGGACCAGAAACATGTCTCTGTTCAAAATTTTCCTGTTCCAGCGTGTTCCAGAAATTACATATTGCACCTTTAATGATTTGTTATTAAATGATTCTACCTTTGGTATGTCAAACATAATAACGTTTCCTGTCAGTTACATCTCATCACTGAGTCACAGAATAATTATTATTGATCTGAAAAAGTGAGAACCCGTGAATTATGATGATAATTTGTGTCAGTCAAACCCTGCTCAAATTTACATCTAAAATATAGGTAAGTCAGCAAACTGACCTCTTTGTCTATATTATTATAATAATATCTCACAGAAAGTTATGTATGAAGGAAAAATGGGTAGCTTTTGTTTAAGTTTGATGTTTTATTGAGTAATTTGAAAACCGTTGTACAAAAAAAAGTTTAGCACAGAATAATTAGGCCAGGGGATTGAGCCTTCGACTGCACTCTGAGGGAAAAATGCAGATGGAGGTGGCAGGTAGGATCAGATAACAATGCAGATGTCTGCTCTCATACCTCATTACAATAATTGGAACCACAATCCACAAAGAATACTGCAAATTAGTGTGGGGTTACAAACAAGCAGACCTGATGATCAATTATACATAAAAACAAATAAATAATTGTTAACATCCATAGACATATTTTTTTCTTTCGTTTTACAAACCTAATTAGACCTGAAGGTGACTTTGACTACCACTTGCTATGTTGTTAAAGAATATATAAAAACACTAAAAAGAGCTGATGTAGTTTAATTATTTAAATTAAATCTCTACCTTGTGTGTCACAAGACTTCTTCCCATTGAATCTGTCATAGTTGCCTTTGGAGTCCATTTTCAGAAAATATAACATTCCTTTTCATTATGCTGCTGCTGATATTTAGTTTTGTCTATTAAGTTAGACAGGTCACTCCACTGGAACCACTCTTGAACTGTCTCAACAATATTAAAGTCTGATTGAAACTAAATTTTCTGAATATACACAAAAATAAAACTGAAGTCATCAGCTTAAATGTAAAACCCTTCACACTTTTGGCACTTGGCTTCATACAACCACTCCATTGTCAGGAAAATGGGAGTTATTTTTGATAATACTTTTAAATTAGACAAACAGATAAATACATTTGTGAAATCCAGTTTCTTCCAACTAGAACACATTGCCAAGGTGAAGTCTTTTCTCCATTTCAAAGACCTTGAAACTGTGATTCATGCTTTTATTACCTCTCATTTGGACTATTGTAATGTGTTGTATATAGGTTTAGATCAATCATCTTTGCATTATTTACAAATTGTCCAGAACGCAGCAGCTCATAATTTAACAGAAACCAAAAAACATGAACACATAAGTCATGTCCTGGCTTCTTTCCACTGGCTTCCTGTCCACCTAGGGGTACATTTTTAGATTTTTCTGGTTGATTTTAAAGTTTTAAAAAGTCTGGTCCCATTGTGTGACTGTCTCAACATCTACACTCCAGAAAGAGCACTCCAGTTTACCAACCAGACCCTCTTACATGTCCCCAGATCCAAACTGAAATCCAGAGGCGATCAGGCTTCTGTAGTTGCTGCTCCAGAACTGTGGAACAGTTTACCGGATCATTTAAAGCAGTGTTTTTCAACCACTGTGCCCAGGCACACTAGTGTGCTGCGAGTGATCGTCAGGTGTGCCTTGGAAATTATCAACCCCCCCCCCCTTTCTACAACCTCTTTAAATTTAAGACCACATTGTTGTGGTACTGTTCGGGTGTATTTTTGAAGACATGTTAAGTGCAATTTGAAATAAGAAATATAAAATATGATAAAAATACATTTTTGTGTTTATTTCATTCCTATTCAAGACACTTTGATAAGAATGACTATATATTTAATATAGGCAGATACAGTGTATCTATGTTTACAATTTTGGTTGGTGGTGTGCCTCTGGATTTTTTTTTCAATGAAAACACTGTGCCTTGGCTCAAAAAAGGTTGAAAAACACTGATTTAAAGACCTCTAAGACTGGTGAGACTTTTAAATCTTTACTCAAGACTCCAGATCCAGGCAGGTTTTGAAAACCAATTACAGCAGATGTTTCTTGTTGTTTTGTTGAATTTTATTATTCATTTTCTTGTTACCTTAGTGACACAAGATGCAGTTTCTTGTTCTTATAGTTTTCATTTTAATTTGACTAAAATGTAAAGCATTTTGGTCAACAATTGTTGATTTTATGTGCTATATAAAAAATTTGACATTTACATTAACCTTTTGCTAAAAACTAATTTAGCTTCTTTGCTTTTTGCACGTAAGTGTTAGTCCATCATTACGTTTTTTACGCCAGATGTAGTAAAAATCATGACTTTCTATAGTTTTCAGTCTAAACTCATCAAACAGAATTAGTTCAATTTTTGTGCAACATAACAAATGCCATTTTAGCATAGAAGCTGCAATATAATGAATCAAATATCCTGTGGAATACTTTGAGTGTCTTGCAAGTACTTGGGTGCTAAAGAAAGCTACCGGTACATGTATTTTTAAATGTGTTTGTTGTATTATTATTATTGTTTTTAAGTTTTAGCTAAAGTTTCAGACAAAGCATGTGCACTGTACAAAAATAGAAACTTTTCAGGAACTTGTTAGGCTTAAGAATGAGTTTTAAATAAATAAATCTAAAATAATCTTTTATTTTTTTCTGTTCTATAACATCGGCCAATGACAGTAAAACCTGTTTAGCATTACCACCTGTGCATATAAATATGTGTGGTCAAGTAATATTTGCCCTAAAGCTTTGTATGTGCACTAGGGTCCATAGTTTGTGTGTGTGTGTGTGTGTGTGTGT
>JBBPBX010012667.1:23720-37824 GCA_038048925.1 Garcialebias charrua | reverse complement strand
TACCTGCGTGCGTGCGTGTGTGTGTGTGTGTTGCCTTTCCTATGATTTTCCTGCTATGATGTTTTGTTGAGTTGTCCTTATGCTTACACCCCCACCCCGACCCCACCTTGTCCTTGTTTTGAGTTTCCACAGCAGCGTACCAGTTGTCATTCTTTACGCCCAGTATATGTGGTAGCCTACCCGTTGTTCTTTCTGTGCTGGTCCCAAACCCGGGTAAATTGTGAGGGTTGTGTCAAAAAGGGCATCTGACATAAAACACGTTTGCCAAACCTTTAATGTGAGTTCATCGAAGCAAAACCATAGCAGATCGGTGAGGCTCAAATTAACAACGACCGCCACCTGTGCTGTTGACACACAGGGTGCCTGCGGAAATAGTGCTACTGTTAGTCGAAGACCACGAGGAGGGAAACGTGTCAGGAGACAGAGGGAGAAGAGGAAAGTAAAGAATGGTGGGGATGAAGAAATGATGGGTAGGTTTGGTGTCAAGAAAATAAACCAAGAAGGACAGATGGTGGTGGATATTGCCAAGAGAATGGAAATGGCTGTACTCAACAGGTGTTTCCAAAAGAGGGAGGAACATAGAGTGACCTATAAGAATGGAGGAAGGAGTACGCAGGTCGACTACATTCTGTGCAGAAAAGGAAACCTGAGGGAGATTGGGGACTGTAAGGCTGTGGCAGGGGAGAGCGTAGCCAGACAGCATCGGATGGGTGTGTTGTTGTGAAGAAAAGAAAACTAAGAAAATTTGAAAAGAATGGTGAAAACACGATTAACTCTAAATCAAATTGTGCAGTACTTAATGACGTACTTCTTTGTTTGGTTACTTCACAATCAGCTTACATACCCAAAGATTGGGAAAATAAGATAAAAACCTTCATCGGTTGGCTGTATAATTTCAAGTTTAATCTCAGATAATTTTTGTAAGTAGTTTTTTTTATTTCGTCAATAATATCATGTTGTGTTTATTGGAAGGATTCATTTTTCTTAATATTGATTTTTCTATTTTAATGCACTGGCAATTGGACTGAAGTTTTGGGATTTTAACATATCTACAAAACTAAATCATGTTGAACATCGAAATTTTAAGTACCGGTACAAGGAGTACAAAACTATACCTGTATATAAAGAGCAGCAGACTTTTCCTAACTTATCTGTCCATCAAGCTATATTTCTGGACAAAACTGAATTTAAAGCCTCAGTCTCTAAAGCACTGTACAATTACAGACACCTGTTATTGAGTTAATTACCCAATTAACTCATCCATCATTAAAATAAAATAGGTCACCTCAATTAGTTCAGCCTATGGGACACGAGTGTTAAGTGCACAGGTGTTTTGTCTTAAATGAACAGGTATTAGCGGTGAATAAATTGAGACATGTTCCATCTGTTTAAACATTTTTGAGGATCTAATTTTAACTGATCAATACATTAAATGAAAAACGTTTCATGGACATGGACTGGCTGGTCTACCAAGGTTTCACCAGCGTCACCTTGGTAGAAAATGACAGTAATTAGCAGGTCTGCTGTCTCTTTTTTTACTCTGCCAGGCAATGTCAAACTCGGTTAAAGAGTAAAATGAAAAGGACAAAAAGCTCTGGTGCAGCATCAAGGAGGTCAGGCTCCACGTTCACAGCTAATTCCCTGAAAAAGTTTATTCTTTTGATTTGATTTGTGAAAAAATAAAATCATCAGATCAAATCTTTGACAGGTCACATCTGCACATTCGGGGAAGTGGCACATCCTGGCATGAGACAATGAATGAATCAGAGTCTAATGTTGTTTGGAATGATCCACATTTCTTTCTCGCAACCTTCCTTTTGTGACGTCAGTAAACAATTTTTTGTATTTCACATTAAAGCAGGAAATGTGTTTTTCTTTATCCTACAACAATTTGTCAAAGGATGTGCTGTGTGCCTTTATCAAACACACCAGTGGATTATTTTTCATGTGAACTGGGTGGTATTAGCCTAACAGAGAGAATGGGAGAACAAAAATCATGTCAGGGAAATAGGGATGAGCTTTCAGAGAGGAGTGTTTATCAGAGCCAGTTGTTTACACTTGACAAAACTCTAATCATAATGATCATAATTATAATCTGCAGGGCATTCTGAGCTGTTGGGTGTCTTTTCACCGTGAATGACACTTTTTTAAATTTATTTATTTATTTATTTTAATAATCTATTTCAGAAATAAAAATCCTCAGCTTGGGGGCAGCACTGTAAGCAGGTGGACATGTGCAAATAGGTAAAGAGCTAAATCCATGATTTGAAAGAGGATTATTGGTAAGACACAGGCAAAACCTCAAACTGTATCTTTTCACTTCACTTATGTATTTATTTATTTAATTTCCATGTGTTTTTCTTGCCTGGGGTAATGCAATAACAGCTCCCCTCTGTGGAAAAATACCCAGCTTTGCATTTGCTTAAAAAAAGACCTTAGGAAATTAAATTGAGTATGCTGAATGTAAAGCTTTCATTTGCCCTTTGTTTGAATTTTTAATATCAAGGATTTTTCATTCATAAAATACTAATTTGGATTAACTTGTCATTGAGAAATCACATATCCTCCAGTGGTAGAAAAAAAAAATTTTTTCTGAAAGCATGTGAATGAATTATTATTAGTAAAATAGTAAAATGGTAGCTGAACCCTGCTTTAACATTCATGCTTTTGCAGGCTATTTCCAAGTTTAATTTCTTGCACAAATCTAAGAACCTCAAAGCACTATTTGGACATTTATATAACAGAATGAGAACAACTTATGTATAGTAAAAAGCTTGCCCTATTTTATGATTTGGTTGCTTAGTTTTTCTCCTCATATTTTTTTGTTTCTTTTACAAATAATTTAGTAAGATGTATGATAAGTTTAAAAACCAACAAATCCCAGTCTACACTACTCCGGGCATGATAAACTATTATTTTTGTTTATTTTCTTGTTCTCTATCCACACAGCTCTAACCAAAACACTGATATAAGCATGCCGTGTCACTGGGTTGCAACATTTACATTAACAACAATAAAATACAGAGAAACATACTTTGTTTAGTAAAGTTTTTTTTAACATTTGTTGCTTGTTTTGATACTGTTCATGGTTTCCTCTCAATTATTAGACAGTCTGCAAGTGATGAAATTTGAAAGAAAATATAATCATCGTAAATTGAGAGGAAAATAAAAACAAAAAAATGAAGTATTTTTATTGTTAGGGTTTCCAAGGAACAAAATAATAGTGAATGTGTATAAAACAATTTACCATGTCAATCTGGGGAAAAAATGTTTCTAGTTTTCACATATACAAACAAACAACAAAAATACAAAAAACCTGACAAGTCTTAACTGTGTACAGTGATATTAGAAATATCTGTTTTCATGTGGTTGAGTGATTCAATTCAATTCAGTTTATTTATATAGCGTCAAGTCACAACAAAAGTCATCTCAGGGCACTGAACAGAAATATTCATATATAAATAATAATTTAACATTATTTATCTGAGGAGCAGACTGCTTTGAATTTAACTCCATCACAGAACTCTCATCTTGAGCAAACATAAAGGCGACAGTGGAAAGGAAATACTCCTTCATGAGGAAGAAACTTTGAGAAGAACCAGGCTCTGGATAAATGGCCATCTGTTTCAACCAGCTGAGTTTGGTAGGAACAGATACACAATGGCAGGTCAAGAATAACATGTTAAGATAGAAATAATATCAAATGAAAACTATTCAGTTTTAGCAATTCATTTAAGGAAATGAGGTCAATTTGTCCTCCAGTAGTCTAAGTGTAATGTAGCACAACAAGCCAAACTTAACTAGGATTTATCAAAAAGGAAAGTCTTAAGCCCAGTAGATTTGTCAGCCTCACAGACAGAAACTTGAAGTTGGTTCCACAAGAGAGGAGCCTGATAACTGGAAGATCTTCCTCCCATTCTGCTTTTGAAAATTCTAAGAACCTCGAGCTAACCTGCAGTCTGAGAGCAAAGTGCTCTGTTAAGAAAATATGGAACAATAAGATCTCAAATATAAGATGGAGCTAAGTTGTTGAGAGCTTTGTAGGTTAGAAGTAAGAGTTTAAATTAAATTCTGAACTTCACAGGGAGCCAATGGAGTGAATCTAAAATTGGACAGATAGGATCTCTCCTACTAACTCCAGTTAAGATTCTGGCAGCAGCATTTTGGATCAACTGAATATGATTTTCAAGAAGTATTTTGGCACCCAGATAACAAACCATTGAGTGATGCAAACACTACAGAAATTCTCAGTTTTTAAAACTTACAGGAGAGTTGCTTGCACCTAGAGATCAGAAATACCACAAATACACATGTGTTCTGCCACTGCTGTGTTTGGTTGAGTCTAGAAGGAATATTGCCTTTTTAAGAATATATGTGGTGCAGTCATGTAAACAGAATCAAAGTATATTTGAGTAAAGGTTGCTTCAATTTTTTTCCCTGCAAAAAATAGTCATCAGTCCTTAATTAGAAATAAATAAATAAATAAACAAATAAATAATTAATTAAATAAATAAACTAATAAATAAATAAATAAATAAATAAATAAATAACCAGCACTTGAGTCTGATGGATTTTTGGAGTCTGATGGATTTTGGGGGCAATGATATCCAATCCAACAAGTTAAAGTTAAAATCAGGATTTAAATCACCAGATTTGTTAAACCTTTGAGTCCAAACGTTATGTTTTATTTCTTACTCATTCAAATTGAAACATCAGCTCAAAATATTTTTTAAAGAAAATATCTAATAAATGAATAAATAAATAAAAATAGCAATGAAATACCTTCATAAATGCATGCAAGCAGGTTAGAAGTCACTGTAATAAAAAAATCACTTTATTTTGTCCTTTGCCTCTAGTTCTGAATGTCTTTCAGAACAAATTACTTTATCATTCCCTAAAAATCTAAATTATTTTGGCTTTCTGTGCCCTAGTACAGAAATAATTCCCAATTTTAGCCTTTTAATCCAGCTTCATAAAGCTATAAAGGAAGAGGGAGCAAATACAATCTCAGGTGTAATATAAAACCAAATGCATTAGTTGACAGGGCACTGATGAATGTCACATCCATTGCACAGTGTAAAATAGGGGAGAATTGATCTCCTTCCATAAAAGACCCCCACCCCCTTTTCTTTTTTTTGCTGAACTCGTCAGCATTACTCTCTGCTGCTTGCCTCCATTACAAATGCATCAGTTTGCTCTGTAATACCCATGTCCGCTATTCCCAAACGCAGCCCCCAAAGTCAACTGAAGGTTGTTAGCCGCTCATGTAAATGAAGCCTGATTGTAATAGTTCTAAGTGGATTCCGCCCACACAATCCTGTCACATCCGCTCATTGTTATCTGCGCCCACCCCTCCCAACCCATCAGGGTTTGGGACGTAAATAATAAAGTTGTGTCACTTCCCAAATTACCCGAACAGCTTATCACTTATTTATTGTGGTGCATCACAACAACTCTACAGTGTGTACAAAAGCCAGAGCAAGTCAGACACAAGCTTTTGTTAATGAACTTGGAAGATTACCAGATGTGAAAATTAACTGACACTGCTGCTGCTTTCTTTCCGCTCGCATGTGTATCTCCTCCTCTTTCCTCCATCTTCCTTTACCCACTAAACATAAAAAGTTGTGCTCATGAGGAAGTAGAATTATTTATAAAAGTTTTCCACTTTTGAATTTAACTTGACTGTAATGCAGTTAAAACTTTTTTGTTTTGTTTTGCACACATCAGTTTTTCTATAATTTTGAGTATCTGCAGGGTTCAGGACTGAGACACAGATTCACTAAAAGTGTGCACCGTCTGTTTTTTGCTCTGTTTTTAATGCATTATTTGCACCTGCTATCTGCTCTTTCACATTTTTGCATTCACAAAGTAAATAGAGCTTCATACTGTATACAGTATGTTGGCATGTACACACCTATCAAGCTCAGCAGGGATGAGCAGTTTGTACATTTCTTACATCAGATTACAGTTTTACTCGCTGCACAGTCTAAATTTGACTGCCAGAAAAACAGCAGGAATAAAAGTGATAATGAGAAAAATTGTTTTGTTATAAGTGTAACCGTACAGAAACACTCCTGTGAAACAACGCATCCCGGTAGCAGGGAGGAATCACATTCAGGATGATTATTGTAAATTATTAAGAGACGTTTGGGGTTTTATCGATATTTGATGCACCCTCTTCACCAAAAGAAATACCGTATTTTTCGGAGTATAGGTCGCACCTTTTTATCATTTTTTCATGGCCTGCGACCTATACTCAGGTGCGACCTATACAGTATATGGCTTTTTATCACTTTCGGCGAAACAAATTTTTAAATCCAGCTCATTTCACAATTACGTTCATTTATTAAGGAAAAGTTCAGCTCAGACACATATTTGCTATAATTTTTATCAAACAAATAATTGTTTTTAAGTGTTAATCTTCTTAAAAGCCTTGCTGTGTGCTCCTGTGGCAGACATTTGCAGCAGAGCTAAACATAGGTGCGACTTATACACCGGTGCGACCTATCTAGGGATTTTTCCAATCTATTGGTAATAATTGGACAATGCGACCTATACTCGGTTGCGACCTATACTCCAAAAAATACGGTAGGTCTTGATTGCTATTACAGACCACGGGAGGCTGTACTTCTTCCAATTTTTCTCTTGAGACACAAATACCACCAAGAGATTAAAAGATATTACAATGCTTCATTCTAAGTGTGAGATTCAAACAGCACTCAGATTTAAGAATATTACACTTTCTTACAGTAATTTACATAAATTAAATGCAGGTTTACATGCAAAATGCATATATACCAGTTAAAATGGTTTTCATTTTGTTTATTCAGATATTTTTTGGTTGACAGTGCAGAATAGGTGCATAGCGTATAAGGGCTTTGTTACTTACACAGATGGACTGCATCCTTATTTGCAAAGTTTTTCAGTCATAATGGACACATAATGAACATCAATGAAATTCCACTCGAATGTTGATATGTGCTGCTGACTATCCATACAGCTGATATCATGCTGCTGATTTATTTCATGCTGCTGTATTCATTTGTACTCATCTACTCACAGAGACTCATTTTTGTGCTGCTGTTGTTTGGTGTATTACTGTTTTTGCACTATTAACTGTTTAGCTTTTAGCTTAGCATATTTCTTAGTTCATACCTTAGATCTTATTACTGTTTTTCTTTTACAATTTATACTTTTGTTGGATGTAACTGGGACCTTGTATACACAATTTTATTCCACCACATGTACCACATGTGGTGAGAATGACAATAAAGAAACCTTGATCTTGACAACCAATGTCACATACAGTAACAGTGATATATTTTGACAACATATTACATAAAAGAATAAAATTGCTGCAGATTGTAATTGTTCCTGGTCAGATCTTTTTGAAATTGTACATCCTGTATTTGAATAATAGAAGATGCATGCACAGTTATTAATTCATCCATCCATCCATCCATCCATCCATCCATCCATCTTCTTCCGCTTATCCGGGGTTGAGTCGCGGGGGTAGCAGCCTAAGTAGGGAGGCCCAGACTTCCCTCTCCCCAGCCACTTGGAGCATTAAGTTATTAATTAGTTATTAATTCAGTTTATATAGCACCAAGTCACAACATAAGTTGCCTCAGGGTGCTGCACAAAAACATCCATCCATCCATCCATCCATCTTCTTCCGCTTATCCGGGGTCGGGTCGCGGGGGTAGCAGCCTAAGTAGGGAGGCCCAGACTTCCCTCTCCCCAGCCACTTGGAGCAGTTCCTCCGGGGGAATCCCAAGGCGTTCCCAGGCCAGCCGAGAAACATAGTCCCTCCAGCGCGTCCTGGGTCTTCCTCTGGGTCTCCTCCCGGTGGGACGTGCCCGGAACACCTCACCAGGGAGGCGTCCAGGAGGCATCCTAACCAGATGCCCGAGCCACCTCAACTGGCTCCTCTCGATGTGGAGAAGCAGCGGCTCTACTCCGAGTCCCTCCCGGATGACTGAGCTTCTCACCCTATCTCTAAGGGAGAGTCCAGACACCCTGCGGAGAAAACTCATTTCAGCCGCTTGTATCCGAGATCTTGTTCTTTCGGTCATAACCCAAAGCTCATGACCATAGATGAGGGTGGGAACGTAGATCGATCGGTAAATTGAGAGCTTTGCCTTTTGACTCAGCTCTCTCTTCACCACGACAGACCGGTACAGCGCCCGCTTCACTGCGGACGCTGCACCTATCCGCCTATCGATCTCACGCTCCAGTTTTCCCTCATTCGTGAACAAGATCCCGAGATACTTAAACTCCTCCACTTGGGGCAGGACCTCCTCCCCGACCCGGAGAGGGCATGCTACCCTTTTCCGGCTCAAGACCATGGCCTCGGATTTGGAGGAACTGATCCTCATCCCGGCCGCATCACACTCGGCTGCAAACCGCTCCAGTGAAAGTTGTAAATCACGAACTGATGAAGCCAGTAGGACCACATCATCTGCAAAAAACAGAGAAGCGATTCTAAGGTCACCAAAACGGATCCTCTCAACACCTTGGCTGCGCCTAGAAATTCTGTCCATAAAAGTTATGAACAGAATCGGTGACAAAGGGCAACCTTGGCGGAGTCCAACTCTCACCGGAAACGAGCCTGACTTACTGCCGGCAATGCGGACCAAGCTCTGACACCGGTCGTACAGGGACCTAACAGCCCTTATCAAAGGGCCTGGTACCCCATACTCCCGGAGTACCCCCACAGAACCCCCCGAGGGACGCGGTCGAATGCCTTCTCCAAGTCCACAAAGCACATGTAAACTGGTTGGGCAAACTCCCACGCACCCTCCAGGACCCTGCTGAGGGTGTAGAGCTGGTCCAGTGTTCCACGACCAGGACGAAAACCACACTGCTCCTCCTGAATCCGAGGTTCGACTATCCGACGGACCCTCCTCTCCAGAACCCCTGAATAGACCTTACCAGGGAGGCTTAAGAGTGTGATCCCCCTATAGTTGGAACACACCCTACGGTCCCCCTTTTTAAATAGGGGAACCACCACCCCAGTCTGCCAATCCAAGGGAACTGCCCCCGATGTCCACGCGATATTGCAGAGTCGCGTAAGCCAACACAACCCTACAACATCCAGAGCCCTAAGGAACTCCGGGCGAATCTCATCCACCCCCGGAGCCTTGCCACCGCGGAGCTTTTTAACCACCTCGGCGACCTCAGCACCAGAGATCGGAGAACCCGACCCAAAGTCCCCAGGCTCTGCTTCCTCAGTGGAAGACGTGCCAGTAGGATTGAGGAGGTCTTCGAAGTATTCCGCCCACCGACTCACAACATCCCGAGTTGAGGTCAGTAGCACGCCACCTCCACCATAAATGGTGTTGGTCTCGTACCTCTTTCCCCCCCTGAGACGCCGGATGGTGGACCAGAATCGCCTCGAAGCCGTACGGAAGTCATTCTCCATGGCCTCTCCGAACTCCTCCCACGCCCGAGTTTTTGCCTCAGCAACCACCCGAGCCGCATGCCGCTTGGACTGCCGGTACCTATCAGCTGCTTCCGGGGTCCCACAAGCCAAAAAGGCCCAATAGGACTCCTTCTTCAGCCTGACAGCATCCCTCACTGCCGGTGTCCACCACCGGGTTCGAGGGTTGCCACCTCGACAGGCACCAACAACCTTGCGGCCACAGCTCCGATAAGCTGCCTCGACAATAGAGGCGCGGAACACGGCCCACTCGGACTCCATGTCCCCCGCCTCCCTCGGAACGTGTTCAAAGCTCTCCCGGAGGTGGGAGTTAAAGCTCCGTCTTACGGGAGACTCTGCCAGACGTTCCCAGCAGACCCTCACGATACGTTTGGGTCTGCCAGGTCTGACCGGCATCCTCCCCCACCATCGGAGCCAACTCACCACCAGGTAGTGGTCAGTAGACAGCTCCGCCCCTCTCCTCACCCGAGTGTCCAAGACATGCGGCCGCAGATCAGATGAGACGACAACAAAGTCGATCATCGAACTGCGACCTAGGGTGTCCTGGTGCCAAGAGCACATATGGACACCCTTATGCTTAAACATGGTGTTCGTTATGGACAATCCATGACGAGCACAGAAGTCCAATAACAGAACACCACTCTGGTTCAGATCAGGGGGGCCGTTCCTCCCAACCACACCCCTCCAGGTCTCACTGTCATTGCCCACGTGAGCGTTGAAGTCCCCCAGTAGAACAAGGGAGTCCCCAGGAGGCGCACTCTCCAATACCCCCTCCAAGGACTCCAAAAAGGGTGGGTAGTCTGAGCTGCCGTTTGGTGCATAGGCACAAACAACAGTCAGAGCCCGTCCCCCCACACGTAGGCGAAGGGAGGCTACCCTCTCGTTCACCGGGGTGAACCCCAACGTACAGGCACCAAGATGGGGGGCAACCAGTATGCCCACTCCTGCTCGGCGCCTCTCACCAGGGGCAACTCCAGAGTGGAAGAGTGTCCAACCCCTCTCAAGGAAACTGGTTCCAGAGCCAGAGCCATGCGTTGAGGTGAGTCCGACTATTTCTAGTCGGAACCTCTCAACCTCACACACTAGCTCAGGCTCCTTCCCCACCAGAGAGGTGACATTCCATGTCCCAATGGCCAGCTTCTGTAGCCGAGGATCAGACCGCCAGGGTCCCCGCCCTCGGCCGCCACCCATCTCACATTGCACCCGACCCCTTTGGCCCCTCCCACAGGTGGTGAGCCCATGGGAAGGGGGACCCACGTCTCCTCTTCGGGCTGTGCCCGGCCGGGCTCCATGGGTAAAAGCCCGGCCACCAGGCGCTCGCCAGCGTGCCCCACCTCCGGGCCTGGCTCCAGAGTGGGGCCCCGGTGACCCGCGTCCGGGCGAGGGAAAACTTAGTCCATTAATTGTACTCATCATAGGGGTTTTTGGGCTGCACTTTGTCTGATCCCTCACCTAGGACCTGTCTGCCTTGGGTGACCCTTCTAGGGGCATGAAGCCCCTGACAGCATAGCACAAAAACATTCACATACTTAAAAAGCCAGTAAGTAAAGTAATCTATAAGGGGTGTAACGGTACACGTGGCTGTATTGAACCGTTTCAGTTCGGCCCACCTGTGTACCGTACCGTTTCTGTTATTTTTTTACTCATTAAATTTTATTAACGGGAGATTATGTGCCACGGAACTAAAATTCCTAAGCATGTTTCAGCACAGCGCTATTATCTTGCAGTACGCGTAGTATTAGCAGCCTAGCTTCTCTTTGAGGTCTCCTGTTTTGGGAACATAATGTCTTTCTTGTTAAAAGACGTGAACAAATCCAAAGCTGTGTGTCAACCTTGTTTCACGGAGATTGGATCTGCAACAGACAACACATCTAACTTCTTAACAACTTGAAACAACATCATCTTAACGTGAACATCTTCTACAAGCAAGAAAAGCAGCTTGTTGCAAACACAGATAACAGCAGCATTTAAACAACCTTCATCAGGTAATTCAGATCGGTCCAGAGCAATAACACAAACTGTACGAGTTTTTAAAGATCTGGATCTACGTCTGAATGTTGTTGATGCGCCGGCTTTAAAGTTATTTAGCCTCGCTACGACATCCATCACATCAACACTTCAGTCAAAAAGTTCAGCACTTAATGAAAAAGCTAAAACTGATATTGTCAACAAGCCCTGGAGCATATTAAAGATGATGATGACCAAGATTCAACTACCTCATAACAACCGTTCAAGAGGTGGTATTGTTCTATTATTATTATTATCTAATTAACTTTTTTAATTTACATTTGTAAAATTATAATCTTATTTTACCTATTTGTGTTTTATTTCCAGTCTGGGACAGAGATAGCAGCTGTCTTCTTCCTGTTCAGATAAATCCACCACAGATCACCTGCAGCTAAGAAGTCTGTGATGACTGAACTCTGAATTTTTCCAGGTTCAAGAAGAGGTTGTGAGTAATGAGGCCAAATACAGTCACACTGCAAATTAACAAAGGTATGTCCCTTTATTCCTGCCCCCTGTTGTTAGTGAGTGGTTTTCTCCACCGCTGGAGATATTCACTGTAACTAGATCTGTGCTTTTGCCAGAAAATGTGGACAAGTTGTTATTTTTGGCCAAAAATTTAAAACTTGATTAGTTAGATTGTAAACAGTCTGTTGCTTCTTATTGTTCTGGTTCTGACTGTTATTGTATTTATTAAGAATTTTATTATTGTTAGCATAGTTTATTTATTGTAAAGAGTGCAGTTTATTTAAAATATCATCCAAATGGGTTGCTTTTATTTATTTTTATACAAACGTATTGTTTACTTGGCATATTTTCAAAATAAACGTTTTTTAAGTCTTTATTTTGTATTTTTTGTACCAAAAATTAACCGAATCGAGCCCTCCTTGAAACTGAACGGAACCGAAATGTGATTTTAGCATAGCGTTCCACTCCTATTTTCTATCTAAAGAAACCAGCAGATTGTGTTGAATCTTCACTTTGTCTCAGTCTCCTATTCTGACTAAGCAGAATGGCAACAGTGGAAAGGAAAAACTTCCTTATAACAGGAAGAACCCTCCAGCAGAACCAGGCTCAGAATGAGTGGCCATCTGCTTCAAACATAATTCCTTCCATCTGTCCATTATCCTTTACCATCTTCTTCATTTTTGGGTCACATTATTACTTATGAGAAGTTTGCATGTTCTCTCAGTGCATGCGTGGGTTTTCTCCGGGTGCTCCGGTTTCCTCCCACAGTCCAAAAACATGCATGCTAGGCTGATTGGTAACTCTAAATTTACCCTGGGTGTGAGTGAAACAGGTCCCTCTTGTGAATGAGTCCCCGTGGCTCAACGAGGCTAGCCTGTTTAAATAAAGGTTGAATGAATGAATGAATGAATTTAAATATCTGTTCTTATTTATTTATTTATTTATTTTGCATATGCTTAATGACATATTAGGATGCTGGAACTCTAAACATCTAAACTCAAATTTAGATTTTTTTTTTAAATCCATTATTTAATTTTTTTTTTTTTTACTTTACACCATACTCACATATCAGTTACATGACTGGGATTACCTGCACAGAACATGAGCTTTAGTTCTTAGGGTTCATGTTAAAATGACCTTCTGGTGTTCATTCACCGCTGGCTGCATGGCCCCTGTAGCCATTTTCTGCCTGGATGAACTTAAATCTGATCCACAGCCACTTTCAAAAAAATGAAATAAAGAAGCAGAATATTCTTCACTTGGGCCCTGAGGAGCCAAAGATACAGAGTCTGACAAAGTAGATATGAAAATTGTACAAAAATAAAAATATGTTGGAAAAAATGTCCAAATACATGATGGAGAAACTGAATCCCAACAGATATTCAAAAAATATGGTTTCTCTTTCTGTTTTTATTTTTGTTTTATTTAATGTATGTACAGTGAGAAACGCATTTAATACAGAGTATTAATTGATAGTTTTCACATCCTGTTTTTACTTTTCTGTTATCGGTTCATTTCAGGGTTATTTCAGAGCACCATATAGAAATAGAAAACAAATCCAATTAAAATCCAATTTTATAAAATTCACAGCAATCCAGTTTATTTTAATACAATCAAATTGAGTCATATTATATCTACTACTTACACAAGTTAAAAACAAGTAGCAGCCACGGACAAGACAGTACAGTGGAGCAGTGGTTAGAGCAGTTACCTCATAGCAAGTGTGTTGCAGATTTGTCTTCCGCCTCCTGACCTTTGGTGTGATGTTTGCATGCTTTTGTTGTGCATGCATGTTTTTGTTTGTTCTTATTTTATTTTTTTTAGGTATTATAGACCACTGATTCAACTACCTCATAACAACTGACCAAAAACATGTTAACTATTACCTACTATTATATAGTACAGGTAGTCCTCGGGTTACGACGGTCTTGAGTTACGACGTTTTGTGGTTACAACGCATCTCCCATTTACAATGAACAGCCTTATTTCGAGTTACGCTGGTTTAGGTTCTAAACGTTGTAACATAGCAGCCGCTGCGGCAAAAGAATACAGTATTGTACTGTACACGGTAGGCATGTAACGGTTGTAGTGGGTATACCGAACCGTTTCGGTACACCACGTTCGGTTCGGTCCACCTACGTACCATTTCGGTTATTTTTTCACTCATCAAACGTTCTTAACAGGGGAATA
>JBBPBX010012667.1:0-10534 GCA_038048925.1 Garcialebias charrua | reverse complement strand
AAAATTACAGTAGCGGATGGTTACAAGCGTACTTTTCCTCCAAAGGACAAAGGCGGAGTGATACAGATTCGTACTGTATTTAAGGAAATGGCGCAAGAGTAGCAGTGTGGTGAGTTTGGCGAACAGAGACGAGTGATACAGTAGCAATTTTTTTGAGAGAGTTTGGTAGCTTTTTTGAGAGAGTTTGGTAGCTAACACGAGTGTTCTTACTTTAATATGGCCCCAAAGAGAGCGAAGGAGTCTTCGGATGGGAGCGCGGCAGCGAAGAAACGCAAAGCGATCACAATAGAGGTAAAGTTGGAGATTTAAAAACTGGCAGATAAGGGAGAAAAGCCGACAGAAATCGGAAAAAAATTAGGCTTGGCGCGTTCCACAGTAAGAACAATAATGGCCGATAGTGCTCAAATCCTCGACCATGTTAGAGGGTCAGCGCTGATGAAATCGACCATAATTACAAAACAAAGGAGCGGCCTGATTGTTGAGATGGAACGTCTTTTAATTATTTGGTTGGAAGATCAGAACCAGCGACACGTACCCGTTAGCCTGTCAGTCATCCAGGAAAAAGCTAGACGGATCTATGAGGCTTTAAAAGCCAAGAAGGGGGAGGGCAGCGAAGCAGAGGAGTTTACAGCCTCTCATGGCTGGTTCCAAAGATTTAAGGACAGGGCCAATTTCCACAACATCAAAATCCAAGGTAAGGACAACATGTCTGTGTTTCATTTCTCTTTTTATTACAGTTATGTTACATCAGCTTAATCTTGTCTGTGTGTGCATTTCAACAAGGTGAGGCCACCAGTGGGGATGTTGACGCAGCACGTGACTTCCAAGACACTTTGGCTGCAATAATCACTGAGGGGGGTTACACAGCACAGCAAGTCTTCAATGTTGATGAGACATGACTCTTTTGGAAGCGTTTGCCAGACAGAACGTACATTGCCAAGGAGAAAAAAACAGCTCCAGGTCACAAAGTGGGCAAAGAACGTCTCACGTTGCTGTTTGGAGGGAATGTTGCTAGAGACAGTAAGTTAAAACCGCTTTTGGTGTACCAGTTGGAGAACCCCAGAGCCTTCAGGGGGATTGATAAAAAACAGCTGCCAGTCTATTGGACCTCAAACAGAAAGGCATAGGTGACACTGGCTGTATTCGAGGACTGGTTCACCAACCATTTTGTGACAGATGTCCAGCAGTTCTGCCCCTCCAACAGCATTCCCTTTCAAAGTCCTGAACATATAGTCCAATGCACCTGGTCACCCTGCACATCTGGACGACCTTCATCCTGATGTGAAGGTCGTGTACCTTCCTCCTAACACCACTTCACTCATCCAGCCAATGGACATGGGGGTCATAAGCACTTTTAAAGCATACTACCTCCAGAGAGTCATCCGTGATGCTTTGGAGGCAACTGAGAAAGACCCAGAACTCACCCTGGATGCTGTGCAAAACATTTGTCACTCCTGGGATCGGGTGAAGCTGTGCAGCTTGAGGGGAGAGTGGAAAAAACTGTGTCCACAGTTTACAGTACTGACCGTTTTTAAGTTGTGCTTTCTCTGCACAAAGCAGCTGAGAATTTGCTTACCGATTTTGGAAAGTATTTTTTGTAGATGACGAAGCACAGCAGTTCACGAGGCCTTGACGTCATCCTTGTATGAGAAGAACTTTGACCTGGAAAGAGAAACGTCGAAACTTCGTCTTTTCCTATAGAGGGCCCACAGTGGTCAGAGAAAGTATTACCGGTATACTGTATTGAATTACAATTATTGATGGTTTAAACTTTCCTAAAAAGCTTAATAATTTAAATTAACAACCATAAACAGATCAAAATTAAGTTTAGGCATTTTTGGATAACATGTCTTAAACAAAATTAGCAACAAATTATTATTTTTTTTGACAATAAATTCTGTCTTTTAAGAGTTAAACCAAGATAAAAGAAAAAGAAAAACTTGGACACTTGTAAAAAATCTTGTCAAAGAAATTTTTAACTACATTTTAAAATGAAACACTCAGTTTAAATTAATCATTCTAAATAATTTCACCATAAGAATTTTTTTTTTTTTAGATTTTAAGAGCTGTTTCCTTTTAGGAGTTATCTAAACTAATGTAAATATTGGTTGATGTTAATAAGATGTTATTAATATAGCTCTGATTTAAAAAGGTTAAAGCAAACACTCTTTTCCCAATAATTAAATGCTTTATTAGAAATAACTTTTCAGCAAATATAGATTAACTACACACCAGAGGTGGGGACTCGAGTCACATGACTTGAACTCGAGTCAGACTCGAGTCATTAAAATCACGACTTGAGACTTGACTTGAAAAAATGCTGAAAGACTCGGACTTGACTTTGACTTGCATAGCATTGACTTGGGACTTGACTTGACTTGAAGCTGTTTACTTGAAAAGACTTGATATTTTAGTCAAGTCAAAAATTTAAAACACGTTATAAAGTGGCCCCATTAATTAATTTCACTCTTTCCGTATTAACAGTCAGGCGCAGACCGGGCATCTGTTTTTCACACTCCGTATGTATGTGTGCGTAGCTGCAGCACAACCAATCAAATTAAAAGGATTTAGACATTTGAAAAAAACAATTATCGGTAGGCTACAGGGCTGAGGGAGCTAAAGACGAAATAAGCACTCCAATATGCTTTTGCAAGTAATTTCTTTTGGGTACATAGGTTATGATAGCCTGGTTAAAACCAGACCCTTGTCCTTCACTTCGCTTCATACTAGGGTCTGGACTTTCTCCATAGAGAAATGATTCTTGCTGGAGGAGTGGCCTCTTCCTAAGGAACAAAACCATTGGATCTTAGAAAAATTTTGAACAGGGAAAAGCATTCTGCTCCCTCCCCCTCTGTGCTCTGCCGAACTTGACTTCAGCTCCGCCTCCTGCTGCAGTCTCTCGCTGCCGCTGCATATTCTGTGTTTATATGTTAATAAAACGTTCTAATAAAATAAAATAAAACCATGTAGCGCTGGTCCAGCACACCAGAAGACCAGAAAATATGCAGGGACTCGGGCAGCAACGTAAAACCCTAGTTTAATTCTCTCGTGACAACCTCAGTCATTTCCTTATTCTTTGCACTCAGCGGAGAGAGAGGAGGAGGAGGAGGGAGGAGGGAGCGATCACTTGACTTTTGGCAAAAAAACAAAAGAAAACTCCAGATAAGGGATTAAGAAGGGGAATTTAACACATTTGTGTCACATATAAAACAGTCCTGCATCGCTTTGCATCGCTTTGAATGAGAACATGCGGCTGCTCGCTGGCTGCGCTGGGACAGGTGGGGGCGTGGGTTAGGGGCCAAAAACTCCGCCCCTTCTGTTCTCTGATTGGTCCGGTCAAAAATCTACCGGAGAAATCGTTGTCTATGGGAGAAGTCCCAGACCCAGCAGTGAAGGGAAATGAGAATTGAGCGGAGCTGTGCAGGAAGGCGAGGGCCAGGCTAAGGTTATGAACATTCAAATAAAAAACAAACTGCAACTTGTAAGACATGCAATAAGAAAATATTGGATGGAGATTCCACAACGTCCAACTTTGTCCGGCATTTGAAGCTTCACAAAGATCGGTAGGTAGCCCTTTTCTTTTGCTGTGAGATAGTTGACTTTAGCTAACTTCTTGTTAGCATGTGTACTCCGGGCTACGTTGGTGATACCGCTTAAGGTCGGCGCAGAGCTCCGCGGTTGTCCGAATGGAGCTCGACGCGCGCATTGTGTGCGCGCGCGTTCATTGGCACAGCTCTTTTCTCGTTCTCGGTCCTGATCCTTGTTGTAATATGAGCAGCTGCGCACGGAGGGGACTCAACTGAGGTCGCTGATTGGTCACTTGCTGACACGCCTACTGAAATGATTGACAGCTCATGAGACACGAGTGCTGGCTTTGGTCCAGACGAACAGCTGTTTGCTCCGCTGCTGCGCGGCGGTCTTTTATCACTTTATATGTTATATAAACTTCTAAAAAATAAAAATAAAAACAGGGAGCGCTATTCCAGCAGCCCATAGCCAACCAGGAAATACTTAAAACCTCCCGCTGCCAGGTAGGACATGAATTCATTCATTTCATTCATGGAGTGAACGGAGGATGAAGCGATTACTTGACTTTAGGCAAAAAAACAAAAGAAAAGGCCCGATCAGCGATAAAGAAGAGGAATTTAATTCATTTGTGTAACATACAAAACAGTCCGGCGCCGGGGAAGTTTATGGTCAGACACCGCGCAAGCGTGCGCGGTCGTAAAATTGGAGCTTGGCGCGTTCGCGCGAGCGTTCAAAGGCTTGTACAAGCGGCGCACGCACGGCGCTCACACAGCGGGACGCCGCGCTCGCTCGAGCGCGGAGCTCTGTGACGGCCTTTAGCCTTCACTTGTATTCTATGATTTGCCAAAATTCTGGTCCTTGAAATGCCTCCGCAAATAATGTGCACCGTGTTAGCTCAGGAAGCCGTGGATAGTGAGCGGGGCTCCAGGAAAGAAAGCAGATTCTGTATCTTAACTCAGGGAAGAGAGTTTGTCTCTGTCCCATCATAATGATGAACCGGGTCCACGATGGTTGGTGTATTTGAAGACATCTACGTCGGGGAATTATATTGACAATAAATATATTGTTTACTGCAGTCAGTGCATTAAGTGAACAGATTTTAAAAAGAACAAATGGTCTATTATTTACATTTTATGTATAATTGCAAATGATTTAAAAAAAAGGGGGGGGGAGGAACGACTCGAAATGACTTGAAATTAAAAGTTCCTGACTTGAGACTTGACTCGACTTTTGCCTGTCTTGACTTGAGACTTGACTTGACTTGGACCGTCTTGACTTGAGACTTGACTAGGACTTGAGGTCAAAGACTTGAGACTTGACTCGGACTTGCAACACAGTGACTTGGTCCCACCTCTGCTACACACACCAAAACATTAACTACACACAAAAAAACAGTTAACTCCCCAGGAGTAAAAAAAAACAAACACATTTTTATAGTTAAAACCTAATTTTGATGTTGTTTGGCTTAAATGGATGAATAAAAGTCACCAAGATGACTCAGCTTTGAGCTGGTTTCTGTATTAAATTACAGGTAATGCTTTCACTTTTATGTAAATGAACATTTTAAAATCCGTTGTGCGAACCAGGATACAAAGTTGACTCTCTTCAAGGTAAATGCTTATATGGTTATTATTATTATTTATTTATTTATTTTGAACCTGGCTTCTAATATTTGTATTTTTGTTTTTATTTCTCAACAGTCTGAAGAAACAGAGTTTTGCGGAGATGGGGGTAAGCCTGGCTAAGCCCACGGAACACATAAGTAGCCTTCACCAAGTTAGGAACTAGAGCTATACAGCATCTGGGTTTTTGTATTCTGAGCCTATGATTTTTGGGTTGCCGGATACGTGGTGGTTATCTGATGACCTTGGTTTCAGGATAGAAACTGCGGATTGCTTTTGATAATTAAGCACTCACATAGACTCACGTTTAAGGCATGTGCCCCACACAGCATAACACATTGTTAACCTTTCCTGCTCAGTCTTTCATCCGTGGTCAAAAGACACAGGGGAGATCTTCCTCCAGGGCTGAAGTCTCTGCTTCAGGGTTAACTCCCTCACTTGCCTTGCACATAAACCACACGGTGGCTGAAGGTTAATCCTCTTGTTTTTAATAATAATTCTAGCCAACAGGTGCACAAACAGACTTTCTTACAGCCGCGTTTTACTTTGCCGTTTACTTTTCTCCACACACACACCGTCACGTCTTGCTCCTCTCAACACGTGCAGAACATGAGCACGTAGCGCCCTCTTCTGGCCGGCGGACGGCTGACACACATCTCACCCTCCCACACACACACACACCACTCACTGAGCCATTCATCACATGCAGTGGAGGCACTTTCTGCAACACTACCCCCACTCTGGATGGCAATTAAACAATAATTCCAATCCAGTCTCACAATGCATAAAACTGATACACAATCCCTATAGCTAATAAGAGATAACTGTGTCAATCATAATTACATGTAGAGGAGGTATAGCATCAAACCACATGTCCCAGTGATATAATTAGCTCATTTTAAGGTGTGTCAACTTGTGCAAAAAGTAAACTTTACATGCCATAGGGAGGAAAGAAATTACTCAGCGGCATCTATGACGACCAGGCAGGAAACTAACTGAAATCTATCAGGTACAAAAACATACAGAAAAACACGGTCTTTAGATAAACCATTTGCTCTTCAGCCAAATTGACTTAGCAGTTTGAACAACTGAACAGTAATAAAGAAAACAGGCACTTGTGGCTTTGATGAACAGTTTTAGAGAACTTCGCAGGACACCTGAACAGCTGGAACCTTAAACTGAGTCCATTCTACTTGGAACTACCCATGTACCGTACCAGTCCGGTGCTCTGCGCCGACGCCTAGATCGTCGAACTGGTGGGCCCAAAGGAGGTGAATATCCCACCGCACCCCCACCATCCTCATGATTGACATGGGAAGGGGAGGATGGAACAAACACACCCGGATGGGAATCCACTGCAGTTGAAGTAGGCAGCAGGGAACAACCAACGCCCCTGCTGGTTTCATCAGAGAACAAACCCTGCAGGTCCAGGTCACAGTCTGCCGAGTCCTCCTCCAAGGTTGGTGGTGGAACCTCGGTAGGTTCCCAGTGCTGACTCTGATCCAGGACCCATGTGTTGTCCAGGGGCTCCCGGCTGCGGTAGTGCTTTAGCTGGTCATGGTGGACGACTTTCACCTTGGACCTTGGGTTCTTTTGTATCCGATAAACTAGGTCATCCAGTTGGCCTAGGATGAAGAATGGTCCTTCATATGAGGGAAGGAACTTTTTGACTTTGTTCTTGACATGACGTGTCCCTTTAATGAGATACCACACAGGGTCTCCGACTTTATACTGTGTGTGGCAGCAGTTCTTGTCATACTGTCTCTTTGCACGTGTGACCGAGTCCCCCAGTGCTTCTCTAGCGATTTGGTGAGCCAGCTCCAACCGTTCCCTCATCTGTTGCACATACTCTGGAGCAGTGGGTTGGTTTTCTGGATCAGGAGGCAAACCTGCGACAAGGTCCACTGGTTCACTTACTTCTCGGCCCCACATCATAAAGTTTGGAGAGAAACCGGTAGCACTATGCTTGGTTGCCCTGTATGCCATAACAGCATAAGGAATCATCAGGTCCCAATCCCAATGACAGTGTTCTGCTGTAGTAGCCAGGATCTTTTGGAGGGTGGCGTTGAAACGCTCGACCTGACCGTCCGACTGCGGCCTGAATGGTGTTGTGTGAGTCTTGTCTATCCCAAACAAACTACACATCCCTTGGAACACCTCAGACTCGAAATTGCGTCCCTGGTCACTGTGTAGCGCTTGAGGGATTCCATAGCGGCACACCCACTCACTAGCAACTATACCAGCAACAGTTACAGCTCGCTCATTTGGAATAGGAAATGCTTCAGTCCACTTTGTGAAATAGTCTTGTATCACAAGCACATAGCGGTTTCCACGTTCAGTCTCGTTCAGTGGCCCCATAATATCCAGTGCAATACGCTCCATAGGAGCTCCTACCTGGACTGTTCCCATAGGAGCTTGTGGTGTCTTCTGCGGTCGAGCCCTGGATGCACAGCTGATACAGGTTTTACACCAGAGGGCAACATCCTCCCTCATGTGGTACCAGTAGTATCGGGTCCTTAATCTGTTCAGGGTCCGCTCTACACCAAAATGTCCACCCACTGGCCCTTCGTGCATCTGCCTCAACACGTCAAGTTGTAGTTTACGTGGCAGTACAATTTGTGGGTAGAATTGGGTGTCATCGAGGCAATAGAATCGACGGACTAGAACTCCATCTCTGAAGTAGAGTCGTTTCCATTGAGTCCAGTATGTCTTAGTGGCTGGGCTGCATGGTGAGACAACAGGCCATGGGGGGCGTTTATCACTGGCCTTCATCCAGCTGCGTATGGGTGCAATGTCCACATCAGCATCCTGGGCCTGGCTCAGCTCCCCCATGGTCCAACCATGAAACAAGGAAGCTGTGTCAAGAGTCTTAGCCACGTATATTTTTTCAGTCAATTTCACCGTGCATCCATCAGTATGAGCATTCTGATGCAATTTGTCTGTATCAGTGGAAGTGTTTTGGTCTAAAGTCTCTAAATCTGATGTGAGGGTGTTTTGACTTACCCCCACTGGACAAACTGTTGTGGTGGGTGGTCGGTCCTCTACCCCCACTGTACAAACTGCTGTGGTGGGTGGTCTGTCCTCTACCCCCACTGGACAAACTGCGGCAGTGGGTGGTCGGTCCTCTACCCCCACTGAACTCAGCAACAGGGAGCTGGTGTCAGAGTTCAAATCACACTGGACAGCTTGATGGTTGATAGTTTTGGGTGATGTAGAAAAATTTGGCACTTTACATGGGCAGGACTGGCGGCAGGGTCTCCTGGAGAGGCTGTCAGCATTGGTGTGCTGTCGACCCGGGCGGTGGATAATCTCAAACTCATATTCAGCCAGCTTCTCAAGCCATCGAGCTAACTGTCCTTCTGGCTCTCTCATTTTGGTCAGCCAGCGCAGACTGCTGTGGTCCGTACGCACCTTGAACGGCCGGCCGAGGAGATACTGGCGAAAATGGGATGTGAAATCCACTATGGCCAGAAGTTCACGTCTTGTTGTGCAGTAGTTTTGTTCAGGCTTTGCCAACTTGCGACTGCCATAAGCCAACACTCGTTCCACACCCTCCTGCATCTGCGACAGTACAGCACCAATGCCGGTGTCACTCGCATCAGTGTCGAGTATCATTTCACCGCAGTCCAGGGGATAGCCAAGAATGGGGGCTGAGGTGAGACGACACTTTAACTCGTCGAAAGCAGCTTGGTGTTCAGCATGCCACTGGAAACGTGCATTTTTCATGGTTAGGTTATGAAGGGGTTCAGCAATAGATGCAAAGTCTTTTACAAATCGGCGATAGTATGAGGCCAGGCCGATGAAACGTCGAACCTCCTGGATGGACGATGGAGTGGGCCACATTTGGACCTTTTGGACCTTGCTGGGGTCCGTAGCTATACCCTGTTCAGACACTATGTGACCTAGGTAAACCACCTCGCGGCGGAAAAGGCAGCATTTGGCAGGTTTTAATTTCAGGTTAGCTTGTTGTAGTCTGTAAAACACCTGGTCAAGCCGCTGCAGCATTTCTGACACATTCCTCGCCAGCACGATGATGTCGTCCAGGTAGACCAGACAGGTCTCCCATTGCATGCCAGCTAAAACACGGTCCATCAGCCGCTGAAATGTCGCCGGGGCATTGCATAATCCAAACGGCATGACGTTCCACTCAAAGAGACCTGTCCTGGCGCAGAATGCAGCTGCTTTGCGTGCTCTCGGCGTCAGCTCCACCTGCCAGTAACCTGAAGTAAGGTCCAACGTGCTGAACCATCTGGCAGTAGACAGTGTATCCAGCGTGTCCTGGATACGGGGCAGAGGATACGCATCCGGTATGGTTCGCTCATTGAGAACCCTGTAATCGATGCAGAGCCGATAGGTCCCATCCTTCTTACGTACCATAACTATGGGTGAGGCCCAGCTGCTGTGGCTGCTTTGGGCGAGACCGTTCTGTAGGCTGTCATGTATCTGCTGGTTGGCGTATTGCTGCTTCTCTTTCGCCATCTTACGTGGAGGTTGTTTGATCGGGGCACCTGGACGAAGTACAATATCGTGCTGGACGAGGTTGGTTCGGCCCAGGTCAGTAGGCCCAGTAGAGAACACATGTCCATAAGTAGAAAACAAACGTTTAAGTTGGAGACATTCACCATCATTGAGGTCCCTAGAGCTCTGGGCATAGAGCTCTTCCAGGTGCAGAGGAACTACAGGGGAGCTGGCTGGTGAGTCTGCGGCCGGTGAGACATAGGAAGACTGCATGGCTTCAGCTGGCTGGAGGAGACCAGCCATGGATCCTTCTTTGATGGTCACAGCTTTGTTGCCAGGATTAAAGAGGCGAAGGGGGACCGTTTTGGACGTCTGGGGATGAACTAAAACTCTGGCGAGGAGTACTTTGTGTTTCTCCACAAAACCCTTGGTGGGGCTAAGTATCATATCACTGCGGGCTGTCCCACTTAGATGCACGCTGCCCTTCACAACATACTCCTGTCCTGGTTCCACCACCACAGTTCTGGATATTTTCACTGCATGCGACTTCAGGTCAGATTCAGATTGGTAGTAGGGCACTTCTTCACCAAACAGAATGATGCGGTGTCTGCCAAAATCAAGACGGGCTTCAGCTTGTGTGAGGAAGGGATGCCCCAGCAGCACTTCTAACCCTGTTATATCTGCTACAATAAAATCTACATCCACCTGACGATTGTTGATGCTGACAGGTATCTGGGCCTCACCCAGCACTGGCACATCTACAGGTCCCACCCCCAGTAAAGTCTCAACAATTGATGAATGCAGCTGAGGTCTCATGTCAGGATGGATGGAATTAAAGTAGCGCAACGGCAGCACATTTCTCCGTGCCCCACTGTCCAACACAGCACACACCTCCACTTCATAGATTCGCATGAGGATACTCATTT
>JBBPBX010012666.1:30817-44360 GCA_038048925.1 Garcialebias charrua | reverse complement strand
ATATACACCTATATATATATATACTCACTAAAATAAACTACTACTTACTACTTGTACTACTATTTGTACTTTGCGGTTTTTCACTTTTTGCATGGGGGCTGGCTGAGAACAGAACCCTCCGCAATAAATGAGGGACTACTGTAATTTTAAAGGGCTGCACAATTGTTTTTAATTTCCTATCTGGCAACACTGCCTTGCATGGAAACTTCAGTGGATTCATGCTTTTTTTAAATATAATTTGCCACAATAAACATTGACGAAACTTACATTTACAGAGTTAAGTCAAGTCAAGTCAGATATATTTATATAGCACATTTAAAACAGAAACTGTTAGCAGAGGTTCTTAATAAAGTGTAAACAGAGCCTCACGCTGAGTCCAGCCACCCTACTGGTTGTATCCAGGATCTTGTTATTTCAGTCATGACCAAATTAATCCAGATCTTTGCCTGTTTAGCTCCTTCACCAAAATAGACCTGCAGCAACGGTCTGTTTACTGTAGATGAATCCCTGATCTATTGGTCTTTCACCTACACTGTCATATCAAAAGTCAGTTTATAGACGCAAATTCACCAATGCAAACACCAATTCCCAACACACAAATCAGGTTGTAAAGTTGCTTAACATGACAGGTAATCAGAAGAAAAATCATTAGTCATGAACAAGACTCCCTGACAGACTCCTCCAATGTAGAAGAATCATTCCACCGTTCTCTGGTTAAGAACCAGAGCCTCAGATTTGGAGCTGGCTCTCATCCCAGCTGCTTCACACTCTGCTGCAAACCCCCCCAGCACATGCTGAAGGTCACAGTTTAAAGACTGTAACGTTACAGTTAAAGTTAAGTTATAGCCATTTTAGTTTTTTTTGCTGATGTTTAGCTGCGGCAACCATCTTGAATCAGGTTGACTCCAAAAGTTAATCAGTTGCAGACGTAAAGCCAGTGAGTACTTCCTGAAAGTTTAATTAATTATACAGACCAACAAACACACATGTGTACGCACAGACGGAAACGTAATTGCAAATTTGCCTTCGGTTGTGGGGGGGATTTCATGAACCCTATTTGTCAGACGAGCCAGTAAAGAACTGAATACAGTTGTAAAATGCTTCACGTTTTACTATTTTAAGTGAAACCTCTTTTGAACATAAATAAAAACGGAGACAGTTTAAGAGAATACATAGTGTCTAACTTGTAAATATCCAAATAAGTGCTCTCAACAGCTGGAACAAAAGAAAAGGAACCTTCATTTAATAATTAATTTTGAATAAAGTAAAAATGCCCTGAAATATGTTGTCTTGAATAAACTGCTGCAGTATCTCTCAGTGAAAAAGGTGATTACTGTTCTCTGTCTGCAGCAGCATCATACATGTATACAGATGTGGGAAGGGGAGGGGCATAGAAGATGTTATGGAGGTTTGCCTATTTTAGCTAACACAGCAAACAGAGACCAAGATTAAAGCTCTCCGTGCCACCTGCCGTGTTATCAAAATGAACTTTATTACACCTCGCTGACGGTCCCTGCTGTGGCCATCCATAATGCCTGTCAGTAAAAAAAAAAGACAATAACAAGAGACACACTGCCACAAGGCTACGATGTTTCTGCACACAGAGGCAACACAAATACTACGTGAAACACTAATAAACTGTATTTTTAAATTTTGCTATAATGAACAAAACATAATGTAAAACAACCTGCACTCTAAAGATAAGTCTTACAACATTTTGTTTAACGTAACTAAAACTCAGGTATAAGAGAAGAGAAATGGACATTACAAACACCCTTTGTGTATTTTACAGTCTGCTTTCTGTAAAGTTTTAGTACTCGTATTGTATTGATGTGTCCCATGAGGCATGCTTCATACAATGAGATAACTAATATTAGAAAACAGCTCAAACATGAAGAACCTCATTAAAGGCTTCATTAAACAAACTAAAAAAATCAAACGCAGTCACTCTCAAACTGGCTTCTAAAGCGTTTGAGTAATTCATGCACGTTAGTTATTTCACGACACAAAGAAATATTGTAGAATTTATTTTAAAAAGTATAAATAGATACACTATGAGCTTACCAAACATCTAAATGCACTTGTGTCAATATTAGAGTATGTTTTAACAGTTTGTACAAGATGCCATGCACAACTAGAAGCAATAAAACAAAAGGTCAAATAAATTTTAAAAGTCAAGCTGACAAAAAATAACATTTGTTTTGCTTTTTTCTTGACTACTTGTGCAAAATAACACTAATATTACAGTATAACAAAGCTGAATCCATTTGTTCTGATAAGACCGGAGAGTTTGATGAAAATTGGATTTTGAAGTGCACTTCTTTAGGCCTTAAACAATCTCTCACTGAAAGTCAAGAACATTTCTGAGTTCTCTTAGAATGAAAATAAACATCTTTCAGTATTTCTTAGTCTCAGTTAGATTTATAGGGTGGTTTTCAAAACATTTTTAGGTTTATACCACCTTTAAGTCAAACCACTCAACCCATTTTAGAGGACAGTCTGTTCATTTATAAACATAATGAACATTTGTGTTTATATTGCACATACATAACAAAACTTGAAGCAATAATATGTTTTTATTCTAATAATAGAATTTCATTTTTCTGTCAATGTGAATTTTCTCTGCAGCAGATCAGTAAAGGTCCATCTTGTTTTATCTGATTATGAGCTCGCTCCACTAAAGATCAGGGTTGATATTTTTGAATTTATAAAGTGACAGAATACACCTCAGGCTCTCAGTTTTCAGGCTGTTGATTACTAATCAGTAAAGAAAATGACTTTGTGATTTTGATTTAACAATAATTGGTAACAAAAAGCTTTGATTAAAAATCCCTTCTGAACACAAAACACAACTCAACTGAACGTTATATGTTGCACCTTATCAAACACACGAAATACATATTTGCATAACAGAAGAATTCAATACACAAAAACAGACATAACACAGAAGTTTAAAATGTTGTCAAATTTAAAATTAATATACCAATCAACAGTATTAAAAATACAATACATAAATGAAGTCAGAGTCAGAGATTCTTTATTGTCATTCGCACCACGTGTGATACATGTGGTGGAACAAAATTGTGTACACAGGGTCCCAGTTACATCCAACAAAAGTAAAAAATGTAAAAGAAAAACATCAATTAATATACACTAAGCACTAGGTAGTACAAAACCAATATGCCAAGTTTGAACACAGCAACATGAAACAGATCAGCAGCAACATGAAACAGATCAGCAGCAACATGAAACAGATCAGCAGCAACATGAAACAGATCAGCAGCAACATGAAACAGATCAGCAGCAACATGAAACAGATCAGCAGCAACATGAAACAGATCAGCAGCAACATGAAACAGATCAGCAGCAACATGAAACAGATCAGCAGCAACATGAAACAGATCAGCAGCAACATGAAACAGATCAGCAGCAACATGAAACAGATCAGCAGCAACATGAAACAGATCAGCAGCAACATGAAACAGATCAGCAGCAACATGAAACAGATCAGCAGCAACATGAAACAGATCAGCAGCAACATGAAACAGATCAGCAGCAACATGAAACAGATCAGCAGCAACATGAAACAGATCAGCAGCAACATGAAACAGATCAGCAGCAACATGAAACAGATCAGCAGCAACATGAAACAGATCAGCAGCAACATGAAACAGATCAGCAGCAACATGAAACAGATCAGCAGCAACATGAAACAGATCAGCAGCAACATGAAACAGATCAGCAGCAACATGAAACAGATCAGCAGCAACATGAAACAGATCAGCAGCAACATGAAACAGATCAGCAGCAACATGAAACAGATCAGCAGCAACATGAAACAGATCAGCAGCAACATGAAACAGATCAGCAGCAACATGAAACAGATCAGCAGCAACATGAAACAGATCAGCAGCAACATGAAACAGATCAGCAGCAACATGAAACAGATCAGCAGCAACATGAAACAGATCAGCAGCAACATGAAACAGATCAGCAGCAACATGAAACAGATCAGCAGCAACATGAAACAGATCAGCAGCAACATGAAACAGATCAGCAGCAACATGAAACAGATCAGCAGCAACATGAAACAGATCAGCAGCAACATGAAACAGATCAGCAGCAACATGATGTGATATTTCACAGTGATTATTCTGGTTAGATATTCATGAGTCTAACAGCCTCAGGGTAGAAGCTGTTCCTCAGTCTAGTGGTTCTACACTTAATGCTCCTCAACCTCCTTCCTGAGGGGAGTGGGGCAAAAAGTGTGTGTGCTGGGTGAGTGGGGTCCTTCATGATGCAGGTGGCCCTCTTCCTGTATCTGGAGGTGTAGATGTCTGTGATGGTGGGGAGACTGACTCCAACATCTTCTGTGCAGCCTTCACCACTCTCTGCAGAGCTTTTCTTTCTGCAACTGTGCAGCCTCCATGCCACACGTTGATGCTGGAGCACAGGATGCTCTCCACTGCACACCTGTAGGAGGTGAGGACTGAGCTTCTCAGACCAGCTCGTCTCAGCCGTCTGAGGAAGTAGAGTCTCTGATGACCTTTCTTGATCAGGCTGGTGGTGTTGTTGCTCCAGCTGAGGTTATCATTCATGTGTACACCCAAGTACTTGTAGCTGGAGACCACTTNGCAACATGAAACAGATCAGCAGCAACATGAAACAGATCAACAGCAACATGAAACAGATCAGCAGCAACATGAAACAGATCAGCAGCAACATGAAACAGATCAGCAGCAACATGAAACAGATCAGCAGCAACATGAAACAGATCAGCAGCAACATGAAACAGATCAGCAGCAACATGAAACAGATCAGCAGCAACATGAAACAGATCAGCAGCAACATGAAACAGATCAGCAGCAACATGAAACAGATCAGCAGCAACATGAAACAGATCAGCAGCAACATGAAACAGATCAGCAGCAACATGAAACAGATCAGCAGCAACATGAAACAGATCAGCAGCAACATGAAACAGATCAGCAGCAACATGAAACAGATCAGCAGCAACATGAAACAGATCAGCAGCAACATGATGTGATATTTCACAGTGATTATTCTGGTTAGATATTCATGAGTCTAACAGCCTCAGGGTAGAAGCTGTTCCTCAGTCTAGTGGTTCTACACTTAATGCTCCTTAACCTCCTTCCTGAGGGGAGTGGGGCAAAGTGTGTGTGCGCTGGGTGAGTGGGGTCCTTCATGATGCAGGTGGCCCTCTTCCTGTATCTGGAGGTGTAGATGTCTGTGATGGTGGGGAGACTGACTCCAACATCTTCTGTGCAGCCTTCACCACTCTCTGCAGAGCTTTTCTTTCTGCAACTGTGCAGCCTCCATGCCACACGTTGATGCTGGAGCACAGGATGCTCTCCACTGCACACCTGTAGAAGGAGGTGAGGACTGAGCTTCTCAGACCAGCTCGTCTCAGCCGTCTGAGGAAGTAGAGTCTCTGATGACCTTTCTTGATCAGGCTGGTGGTGTTGTTGCTCCAGCTGAGGTTATCATTCATGTGTACACCCAAGTACTTGTAGCTGGAGACCACTTCCACTGCAGATCCACTTATGTTCAGTGGGGTGTGGGTGTGTTTGTTCCTTCTGAAGTCCACAATCATCTCCTTTGTCTTCTTCACATTCATGTGAAGGTTATTCTCTTTGCACCAGCTCTCCAGGTGTTCCACCTCCTGCCTGTAGCTGGACTCATCATTGTTTGTGATGCATCCCACCACCGCTGTATCATCTGCAAACTTAACAATATGACAGCCTGGATGTGTGGCTGTACAATCATATGTGAGCAGAGTGAACAGAAGGGGGCTCAGCACACATCCTTGAGGAGAGCCAGTGCTGAGGGTTATGGTGGAGGAGGAGAAGTTGTGGATCCTCACTGACTGTGGTTTGTTTGTTAAGAAGTCTAGTACCCAGTTACAAATGGAGGGGCTTAGTCCTAGTGTGGATAGTTTGTCCATCAGGGTTTGGGGGATCATGGTGTTGAAGGCAGATGTGAAGTCCACAAAGAGCATACAGATGTAGGAGTCCTTGTGTTCCAGATGGGTGTGGCCTTGGCCCTCAATATCAGCAACCAGCTCTTTCCTTGTCCTTCTCAGCTCCTGCAAGTTTCCAGACCTGAAGGCTGTGTTCCTGGCTTCCAGCAGGGTGTGAAATACATAAAACATAAATACATAAAACCAGCATTTAATCCGGTAAAAAAAACCAGAGGCTGTCCATATGGGAACCTTTTATTTAAAGCTGCACTATGTAACTTTGTAATGCAGTCTGTAACTTTTCTAACAATATATTTTTAACATATTTCTTCGTCGGGGAGGAGGTCCTGCCCCAAGTGGAGGAGTTTAAGTATCTCGGGGTCTTGTTCACGAATGAGGGAAAACTGGAGCGTGAGATCGATAGGCGGATAGGTGCAGCATCCGCAGTGAAGCGGGCGCTGTACCGGTCTGTCGTGGTGAAGAGAGAGCTGAGTCAAAAGGCAAAGCTCTCAATTTACCGATCGATCTATGTTCCTACCCTCATCTATGGTCATGAGCTCTGGGTTATGACCGAAAGAACAAGATCTCGGATACAAGCGGCTGAAATGAGTTTTCTCCGCAGGGTGTCTGGACTCTCCCTTAGAGATAGGGTGAGAAGCTCAGTCATCCGGGAGGGACTCGGAGTAGAGCCGCTGCTTCTCCACATCGAGAGGAGCCAGTTGAGGTGGCTCGGGCATCTGGTTAGGATGCCTCCTGGACGCCTCCCTGGTGAGGTGTTCCGGGCATGTCCCACCGGGAGGAGACCCAGAGGAAGACCCAGGACACGCTGGAGGGACTATGTTTCTCGGCTGGCCTGGGAACGCCTTGGGATTCCCCCGGAGGAGCTGCTCCAAGTGGCTGGGGAGAGGGAAGTCTGGGCCTCCCTACTTAGGCTGCTACCCCCGCGACCCGACCCCGGATAAGCGGAAGAAGATGGATGGATGGATGGATATTTCTTCACTCTGTCACTATCTACTGACAGACTGATGTTAGACAAAGTAATCTCTGAAAAAAACTATAGTCCCCTTGCTTCTCTATCAGCATTTATAAAAACACTAAAAACACAGAGTGACCGTCCTTAACCAGCCAATAAAAACAGAGTTTGAATTTGAATTTCAGTAGAGCCTCCCCCTCAGAGCCATATATGGCTCTGAGGGGGAGGGATCAGAATGCTTTGCCTGTTGAAAATCTTTCTAAGTTCTGCACTCTACAGAAAGTTACACATAGCACCTTTAATGCATAAGTTTTTTTTCCATTGTTTCAGCTTTGCATCCACATGGAAACAGAGTGTTGTGAGCCACACAATAGTAACTTATGAAAATGGATTACTTGTATTATATACTGTATATACAGTATATAAAAAACTAAATACCACCTTTGTGTTTTTGTGTGACAGACAAAACATTGAAAGCAGTCAGGTCACAACCCTACCTCAAGTCATACCCACAGCATGAAGGCATTGTTTTTTTGTTTTGTTTTTGGTGTGTTTACATTTTGCAGTCAGTGTGTAAGTTTTATCTGTATGTTCCAAGCCTTGTTTCCTGTTTTTGGTATGTTTTATTGGCATTTGTTATAAAGCCACATGCAGGCATGGTATAGTTCAGCATTTTGGGTCATTATTAGTGTTTCCATGTTGTTGAAGACATTTCTAGAAATGGTGCCAAGTTTATTTGTAGAAAGGAAAAAGAAACTGAAGTAAAATCTTTCAATGAGGTAAATCCCGAGTTTAGCTTTAAAACATGGCATAAGTATATCAACATCTCAAACACAAACAGGGAGCGGGTTCAAGAGCAGAAGGGCCAGAAAACTCTTCCTACCATCTCGATTTAGGGATTCTTGGAACGAGTGCCCCAGAATGCGGAGAGTAGAGTTCTTGTGCGATGATGAGTATTTTTTTTTTTAAAGATGGTGTCAGGCCATCCAAGGCTTTGTATGTAATAAGAAGGATTTTAAAATGGATCCTAAACTTTACAAGCAGCCAGTGTAATGAAACTAAAACAGGAGACACAGTTATAAGAACTCTCCTTCAGGATCAGCTGGAGGATTAGAGGTAGTTGGACGCTCAACTATAAAAGCATTAGTGTTTTCTTCTATTCTCCACCAAAAGATTATTTATTAAAATATTTTACGTTGTAACCTACATTTTATTGAGTAATGAGACTAATGCCTGGTCCCCACTGCACAACTCAAAACGCGCCTGCCGTCCCCTTTTGGCCGCTTGTCACGGTCCCACTGAGCCACTGAAGACCGTCTGATGACGCGCACTAGGGGGTGGCAGAGGGAGGGGGTCTAGCTCGTTTTCCGGGTTCAGTTGTTGTGTTAACTGCACCTCCGACGGTCTTTGATGAGATTAAAACGTTTTTTTTTTATGTTTGGGGTGATCTACACTGGAGAGAACAGCAGCCTGTCAGCAGCAACTGTAAAAATGCCACGTTTCTTACCGGAGTTTGGTTCCAATTCATGGAGGCTCGATCCGGTAAGTTTAAAAAGTCCAAAAAAAGTCCCGTTGTGGTTGTGTAATCAGATAGCAGAGGCTCTCCCGACTGTTTGCTGGACGCGTCGAGCCACCAGAGATCGAATTTTCTGGCGTTGGCAGTTCGACGCCTAGGTTGATTTGGACGCGCGCGTGCGTGGAAAAGGAACTGCAGGCTGCCGCCGCGCCGCTTCGATCACTCGAATCGCGCCGCTTCCCGGTTTCGCCGTGACTCCACGCGTCTCCTCATAGACTTTGAATGTAAACCGGCCGCTTCAGCCGCCCGACACCGGGGCAGTGGGTTCCAGGCATTAGGCCCTTTATGCTATTTCACCGTTTTAAACATATAATGTTTTTCTTGCCACTAGGTGGTGATCCCATTAATTTTAAAATACAGGGAAAAAAGTTATAAATATTTTTTTTCTCAAAATACTTGTTTGCTTTGGTACAGTTTCCTCTCTTAATTTCACAACTCGATCAAAGTTCAATTTAACAAATCAGGATGAAGTGAAGAAGAACACGAACAAGAACAACAAGAACAAGAACAAAATCAAGAACAAGAACAAGAAGAAAAAGCAGAACAAAAACAAGAACAAAAACAAGAAGGAAAAAGAAGAACAAGAACAAACACAAGAACAAGAATAAAAACAAGAAGAAGGTAAAAACTTCAGTTTCTAGGGCACAAAGTGATAATGGGCATGTGTGAAACAGGCTGTTTTTGCATTGTGTCACTAAAAATGTTTTTAACATCATTTTGAATCATGTAGAAAGCTACCACAGATTTAAAATGGATCACCTGTCACTGAGCGAGATTCCGTCACTGGCTTCTCACCTTGTCGGGACGTCTTGAAGCTGAACGACTGGAACCCCCCGGTGAGGGCAGACGAGTCAATGACATCAACACCATACTCGCTTTGGCTTCGCCGATAAAGAGTGACGGCGATTATCAGTAGTACCACTGTCACCACCCCCACCGCCAAGCCCGAGTACAAGGCCACATCACTGGTGCTCTCCACACCTGAAAATGCAAAAGTAGGAGCTTAATGCTTAATGTTTTCATTAGATTTTTTAAAATCAGGCTGCAATGAGATTTTCTAAAAAACTACCACAACAACAAAACAAACAAACAACCAAACAAACAAAAACATGTTTGGCGAAGAACATTTTAACTAAGGTAAAGTTGTGGAAGCTTTTTGTTTCAAACTACATTAGTGTCTGTTTTGTTTTCCATCCCTCGTCAGCCTCCTGGTACACAACTTGATTGTTTCACTCTGCAGAGTTAAAGCTACTAATGAGGAACCTCACAAGGAAGGCGATTATAATCAACCCAGCACCTGACTGTCATTTTAAAAACCACTTGGCTCTGGTGTTGGAGGCTCTCTGTGTTCCACTGGGATAATGTGACAAAACCAATTCATTAAATTAGCTCATCGGCAGCGATTATGCTCTATCTGCTCCCACCAGTATTGCAGCATCCAACTCCACAAAGAAAAAGAATGAGTGGGAAACAGAAGCCGCTAGCTTGTTCTTGAAAGATAATGAGATCTGCACCAAAGCAGGACATGCTGAGAAATCCTCAAAGTAGCCTGAAGCTCAAATGAGAAAAAAATTGACAAAATATGCAAAGCGGCATTAGCTATAGGAGCAGGTTAATTGAGGGCTCGGGAAGTTTTGGCAGTCTGAATGCATTTTCTTACCCTTACTGAGAAATAAAAATACAGATCTGTGTCAAAGGACATGTAAGAAGAACATGTTAGGCATCATACTGACACCGGAACAAAAACCTAATTAAACAATCATTAAACATGAAGCAAACCGGTTCCTGTTTGATAGGGTCGACCTGAACGGCTACACCTGAAGAAGTCATAAATAAGGGAATTAATAGAAGTGTGCAGCATTAGCTATACATGTGGTTGAAACAGTGGTGAAACTTTAAACATGTTTAGTCCTTTTTTTACCATCATAGTCTCCTTTTTAAATGAAGTTAGAAGGACAAGTGAAACACTACATCTTAAGTCTAAAACATGAATTTTTTTGGTTGCCGCCACAACACACCCCAATGACCTTCACGCCACAGCCCCTGAAAGCTGCATCTGACCCTGAACATGACCTATTCAGATTGTATGTCCCTCACCTCCCCTGGCACATGTGAAAAACTCTTTGGGGCTCCATCCGACGTGCCTAGTTCACCCTCATTATGTGTTTGGTTTTTCCAGGTCTGTTTGGCAGCCTTCCTTACCACCAGACCCAACTCACCACCAACTGGTGAGCTGGTTGGCAGCTCAGCCCTCCTGTGTCCAAGACAAAGGGAAGCTGGTCTGATGACATGATTACCAAACTGATCATTTTCCTTTGGCCTAAGGTGACCTGGTGCTAATTACACTTATGGACAACTGCATGCTCCAACATAGTGTATGTTATAGACAGCTTATGCCTAGCACAGTAGTCCAATTACAGAACAGCATTCTGGTTCAGATCAGGGAGGCTGTGTCGTCATTACCCACACGGGCATTGACATCACCCAGTAGAACAAAGGAATCCCAGGAGGCATCCCTTCCAAAACACCATCCAAAGACTCCAGGAAGGCCAGGTAATCTGAACTGCTGTTTGGTATATCAGCACAAACAAGAGTCAGAATCTTCCCTCCTGTGGTGTCAAGCCACAGAAAGGCAATGCTCTCATTCACCTGGGAAAACTCTAACACCAAGTCATTCAGCCTGGGGCTTGTATCCCCACACTCGCCTAAGGCCTCTCCCTGGGCAACTCCAGAGTAGAAAGTCCAGCTGCTCTGTTGGGTTCCAGAGCACAAGCTGTTTGTAGAGGTGATCCCAGCTATGTCGGGTTGGCATCAACCTCACACACAAGCTTTGACTCCTTACCTGCCAGTGAGGTGACATTTGTTTGTGCTGGTGTTCAACAGTCTTTAAATCAAATCAAAGATTTTAGTTGGACTGAGGTCTGGTCTTTGACCGGACAATGAATTAGACCATTTGTTTAAACTGTTCTTTTTCCAGAAGGAAAAACTGTAGAAGAAACCATTTCTGCTTTAGCAACCTACTCAATGTCTGAGATGACTCAAAGTCTTTTTGTATATGATGGAAATTTTTAAAAGTATTACTGAAATCTTCAACCAAAACTGTCTAAGCCAATTTAGGGTAAAACAACTGTAGTGATACACCTTCACCTCTTTGAGCTGGATTTACACCTTTTCACACCTCTCTGAACTGGATTTACACCTTTTCACTGATCCTCTCAGTGAACAGACATCAGCACTGTTTAATTGTATTAATTTACACAAGTTAAATTACAAGAGACTCTTAGTTTTTACTTTGTGCTAATACAGATATAATCAAAGCATAACCTTGTGTTATTCATATGAGCAGTGTTATTTTTCAATATGTTGAATGATCATTGTCATTCTTTAATATGCTGGTGTATTCTTAATATGTGGACACATGAGTCAAAGAACTCTGTCTAAAGTTGAGAAATATGTGAAATTGAACTCTTCAGATTTGTTTAGAAATGTTAAGACGTTAATCAAAGCTTAAACAGTCATCTGTATAACTGGCGACAGTTTTCTGTCTTTTTTCTAAACACTTTCCCTGAATAATCTTCACTCCTTTTACTTTTGATAAACCCTTTGACCCAAGCTATTTCCCTCCTGTTCCCTGGTGAACAGCCAATAAACAGAGTGAATGTTACTGATGTCAAGCCTTCTACAAAAACCCTAACTTCTTGTTTTTCTTCAGTTGCTGCGTGGAAGTTGAAATGAAATGACTTCCTCTTTTAAGCTGGGAAACTTTGACCAAACGCCAAAGGTCTAGTTTACCAGCCAGAGTTAACAGTAAGCTGCTATTAGACTCACCCGAGCTTATAAGCTCAACTTTGAATGAATTTTCCTCTCAAGGAAAGTTTTATTCTGAAAAGTCAACCAACTGCCCATTATTTCGGTCCAGTCAAGCGGATTTCAGTGAGTCGCTGAAAGTAAACACTGAAGACCAGTTGTGAACGTAACTTGGACTGAGAACCCTTTTTGCATCTTAAGGCTGCTTCCACATCTCTGACCAGAGCGCAGACCATCATCTACGTCAGGTAAAGAGTTGTGATCGTTTTACTAAGCTGAACCTGGGTTCAGTGGACATCGGTCGAATAATTGGTCATGTTCTGGTTAACCACATTCACCTCCTCATTTTACTTCATTCTTTCTCCTCCTGAACTCTGAAACTTTCCCCTTATCCTTCCTAAGCCAATGACATTAAGTTAAAAGTGCCTGCAGATATAAGTAATATGTCATCTTATTTACTTGTGATGTTGTTCTAATTTTGAATCTGTCGACAGTTAGTTTATAAGAATCTTGATCAGAATCAATACGCTGTACATGTGATATAATTTTAATGATTTGTTATTAAATGATTCTACCTTTGGTAGGTCAAATATAATAATGTTTCCTGTCAATTGCATCTCGCCTGGTCACAATTGAACTGTTTAAATCCTGAAAAAAGAGAGAACTCGTGAATATTGATGATAAGATTGTGTCAGGTAAACCTGCTACATTCTTTCATTTGGAGTACTGTACAGTCAGTAAATCTGACCAGTACATATATCATTACACAATAAATGACCTTAATGAAAGGGAATGTCAAATGCTTCTGGTTCTGTATCCAAACAATCTTTCATGCACTACTGGTAACTTTTTTTTATTCATTGACGGCAGGGATTTAATACAGATGTTTCTTGTACTGACCTGAAAGTTACAGTTTTGTAAAAAAAAATCTAGTTTTAGATGATGAACATTTGTCATATGTCACTTTACAACATGATCAGATGAAATTCTTTTTCACTCGTGAGTTTCATGTACAGGAGATAACAGCGTTTTAAAAAGCAGACATGTTGCATTATGAAAACACATAATCCAAACTTGACCCTCCTGCCCTGGACTACAAACAAAAGTGACAGTGTTAGAACGTAATACAAAGTACAATAAAAATTCTGACTGCACAACAAGGTTGTATATAAAAATAATAATAATAAAATATATATATATATATATA
>JBBPBX010012666.1:18127-30351 GCA_038048925.1 Garcialebias charrua | reverse complement strand
TTCTGGGGTTCCTCCCCAGAAAATTTTGTATAAAATAGATGCCAATTCCTGTATTCTGGGGGGTTGTTAAACATCTATGTTTACCTACATATGTAAACACTTGATTCAATAACTATTTTAGAAAACATGACGCAAGAAGTAACCTGACCAACAGCTCTCCTTGTGTGAATAAAGCACACCCCTTCTCTCAGGCACCCTAACCTTGAACTAACTGAGCTGCTCGTGAGGTTGCCCGCCAGCCTTCAACCATCTTTTACACTTTTCCAAACTTTGTTTAGAATGTGAAATGGAATAAACTGTATTAAACACCCTCCAAATGCTCTGGGTTGTTGGAGAAAAAGTGGGTGCAGCACCTGCATGTAAGGGGCGTTCACTTTGGGACAAATTGAGATGGTCAGTTGCTGATAAGCCTACTGGAATGAATGATGGGTGGCACTGAGGATCCAACTCATGCAAAAATAATTTTAACGGCCCATTTAAGACTGTGCTCATTTATTCCAAATTTATTCAATATTTTGGTAAATCTAAGGTTTAAGAACTGAGTTTCATTACAAAATCCTAATAATGGTTTCTTAAAATTTCAGGAGTGCTAGTTAAAATTGGTGTGTTTGATATGGAGACACAACATAGTTTTTATTACAATGTTTATTTTTGTTACAAAATATTTCTGTTGTTCTGCTAATTGGTTGTGTGATTGTATTTGTGTGGTATTTTGAAGGGAAAAAAGGCTTTATTTTAAAAAGTGTCAGCAAATAATTAAAAATAAAAAGAAGAAAATGTTGTAATAAAAATTGTATTAATTAAAATACAACTTCAGTGTTCTGAGAGTACTTATTGGGCAGACAAACAAAACTAAGTAGAACCTTGAAAACCATGGAAACCAACATGGATAATTTAGGTTCTGAAAGAAAGCATTTCCTTCTATTTATTTATTTTTCCTTGAAATCTTAAAATACCAGAGGGTGTGTGGCAAGGTCGCCTGTGTGTGTTAAACTCACGATTCACAAATTTTAGGATTGAATAAAAAGCAATTGCAGAAGGAGAAGAACCGCTGGGTCATGTCAGGGACACTGATGCATCAAAGTTTTAGATTAGCACCGAGTCAGAAACAAACTCACCTTGAGTCTTTGCATCGTGGAGTAATTTACGGTCTGCAGACAGAGAAACAGAATGATTTGAGAGTTCCTCAGTAAGATTCGAAACACTCAAAGCATTTGATTCTGTCGTTACTTGTGCATGCAGCCATGCCTGGGCACCCTGTGCTTGATGCATGTGGAGTCGAGTGGATGAATAATGAAGATGGATGAGGTTGTTTTTAATGAGCGTGATTATAATGACGATCATGATCTTGGCTGCTCTGCATAAAATGATAAACATTAAATTTGTAATGACACAGTCTATGAGCGTGGTGCAACTGATGATGCTGAGTTCTCTACCTTTTTAACTTTTGTACATCGGCTGGGAGAGCGAATGTTACTCACTCTGCATGCACATGCCACCCGTGCAGTTGTCTGCAGCCAGCGCCACCCCGTCGCACAGCCTTCCTCCATGTTTGGGCTCAGGAGCTGTACATTCTCTGCTGCGCTGCCTCTCACAGTCCGAACTACACACAGACCACTCAGTCCACTGCCCCCAGCCACCATCAACTACAGAAACAAATACAAACACCAATATTTTATGTGCATAAAAAATGTTAGTATATGCAAATACATGCACTAAAACTTCCATACAAATTCAGCACAAACTAATAACTAAGCTTTCCTTAAATAAATGCATAACCCCCATGGCCTTTCGTGCTGGAATTTAGAAATAAAATCATCTTATCAAAAAAGGCGTTCAATACAAGATCAACTGGACTTTATTTGTAACAGAAGACGTAGATCTTGTATTGAACGCCTTTTTTGATTTATCATGTCCTGGACGACTGAGAATCTTCACCAGCAAAATCATCTTATGTTACAGCCATTTTGCTCAAATTTAAAATAAAAAGTTGTGCAAAATCTTGTCTAGATGTCACCCTCAGATTAAATGTTTTTTAATCACTCTCAGCTACTACCATATTAAATTTTAGCCCAAACTTTCAAGGAGTCGAGGATTAAAGGTTCTTTATTGTCATTCACATTGCATGTGGTACATGAGGTGGAACAAAATTGTGTACACAGGGTCCCAGTTACACCCAACAAAACCAAAAATATAAAGTATAAAAAGAAACAGTAAATAAGGATTTAAGATATAAACAATGGTATACTGTATGCATAAATAAACGCCAAACAGTACACTAAAATATCTAAGATATACCGGTCACTAATAGTGCAAAACAACACACTGAACAGCAGCAGCACGATTCTCATAGGTTTTGTTGGGCTATAATTTACACACTTAACGTGAGCACTACCATAAACTAACTAACATAAAGTAGGTTTTATTCAAAGCACATTCAAAGTGGTTCTGATGACAGTGAGTTTATCTTAGCAACATGGTCCAGTTGGCACCATGGTACTGTTAGCAGTGTGTTGTTTTTAGCAGCGTTCGTAGGTCTTTTTAGCAGGTCCATTCAGCAGCATGATGATAATAAGGACTGCAGCAGCTGTCTCCCAGACTGCCCTCCAGAACCAAGTGTAAAGATAGCTCCCTCTGTTGGTCAGTTCCCATCCCTACACCTTTTGGTTCCCATGTATACGTGTTCAGGTGTTTATGATTTAGTTTGATTACTATGTGTACATTAATCAGCGTTCGTGTGTGTTTCATTGTCGGGTCATCTTCATTGTCTATATTCCCCTGGTATCCCTGTCTCCTGGTTCCAGAAGCCGCCAATGCGTCTGCAGAGGCCGCCAACGCCTCTATGTCTCCAGAGGGTCCCAGCACCGCAGACGCTTTTACATGGTAAATGGTAAATGGAGCTTAGTTATATAGCGCTTTCCAGCCCCCTATGAGGGGCCCCAAAGCGCTTTACAATACCAACCATCCACCCATTCATACACACATTCATACACCGGTAGCGGCAGACTGCCATGCAAGGCGCCATCCAGTCCTACCGGGAGCAACTTGGGGTTAAGTGTCTTGCCCAGGGACACAACAACACATGGTGTGGGGAACTGGGATTGGAACCTCCAACCTTCCGATCGGGGGACGACTGCCATTACCACTACGTCACGGCGGCCCACATCAACAGAGGGTCCAAGCGCCGCCGACGCCTCTACATCTACAGAGAGTCCTCACGCCACTGACGCCTCTATGCCTGCAGACGACTCCTCGACACCCGACTCCTCAACACCCGACTCCTCGACGCCCGACTCCTCGACGCCCAACTCCTTGACGCCCGACTCCTCGACGCCCGACTCCTCGACGCCCGACTCCTCGATGCCCGACTCCTCGATGCCCGACTCCTCGACACCCGACTCCTCGACGCCGACTCCTCGACGCACGACTCCTCAGCTACTGGCTCATCGCCTCCTGGTCCTGTTTTTTTGGCTCCTGGTTCTTCGGCTCCTGGTTCTTCGGCTACTGGTTACTCTGCCTTGACCGCCAAAGATTCTGCCGAAGATTCCGCCGAAGATCTCGACAAAGATTTCGCCTTTACCACGTGGGCCCCCGGTTTGCCAACGCCACAGCGTCTTCTTTGATGGCTCCCACGTCTCCAGAGGAGCCTCAACCCTCTTCGTTGCCTGCTGCGATCCCTGAGATCCTGGGACTAATTTCTCGTGTTGGACGGCCTCCCGGCCGTCTCCCTAAATTAACTCCTCGTGTTCCTTGTGGTAGATGGCTTCCCGGCCACTCCCCTGGACTACTTCCTCGTGTTGGACGGCTTTCCAGCCACCCATCCGACCTACCTCAGCCTGTTGGACGGCCGCCTACCCGACCAGCCTCTGTTTGATGGACGGCTTCCCGGCTGCCCGCCCCACCAGCCTCAGCGTAATGGACGACCTCCCGGTCGCCCGCCCGTCCAGCTTCAGCGTGATGGATGGCCACCCGTCCGCCCCACCGTTGCCTGATGCTGACCTCCTGGTCACCATTTATGAACTTTTGAGAATTTCCTAGGTCTAGTCTTTGTGTTTTAGTTTCCATAGGCTAGTCTTTGTGTTTAGTTATGTTTAGTTTCCATAGTCTTGTCTTTGTGTTTAGTTATGTTTGTTTTTCACAAGTCTAGTCTTTGTGTTTAGTAATGTTTAGTTTCCATAGTCTAGTACAGACCTGCTCATTACGTCGATCGCGATCGACCGGTCGATCGCGGAGGCATTACTGGTCGATCGCAGCGTGACATTATTATTATTATTTTTTTTTCCCCACAGCGTGACATTAAAAAATTATCAGCCAATGAAACATCCCGTTACTTGATTGACATGCAGGGCAACCAATCAGATGACAACTGAAAACATCCCGCCCCTTGATTGACATTCACGGCAACCAATCAGATGAGAGCTTTAGGTCACGCTCATGCAGCTTCTAAAAACAATGGCGCGAAGGTGGAAGTTGAACGCAGCAAAACATACTAAGCGAAAACAATCAGATTTCGGACTGTTCATGGAAAATACGACATGGACTTCCCACCGAAAAGCCAGCTGAGAAAGAGAAAGGTGGAGGAACTAAAATCCCTGTTCGGACAGCAGCAACTTCAAAGCGAAACGCCCCCACCATCTTCCGGGTGAGTGACGCTGTGATGTTTCTCTGCACGCTTAAACATACTGGTTGGGAGCTGACGTGGCTTTATTATTAAAATCATACGAGACACTTTTCATACAGAATAACCTCCTTGACTACTCTCCGTTCTCTGCACGTTTCCCTGTCCCGCAGCGCGAGCGTTTGCATAACACACTTTCGCGCTGCGTTCAGGGACAGTCGGTAAAATACCACGCTGTAAATCTCTCCGTACCAAAAGAGACATTTTTATGCCTTTGTTCACTAAATTAAACGTGTCCGGAGCCATAACAACCTGCCACAACTGTAGTTATCAACTGGTGGCCTGTGGACCACTTTAGATTTGCTGGAGGGGGCTTTTAGAAATGACATTTATTAAAGTAAAAAATATCTAATGATTTTTTTTTTTTACATTTATTAAAGCTGGGGTATGTAAGATTGTAATGTAGTCTAACTTTTCAAACAATATATATTTTAACATATTTCTTCACTCTGTCACTAGATTGATGTTAGAGAGGTAATCTCTGAAAAAACTAAAAAAAAATATTGTCCCCTTGCTTCTCCAGGTGGTAAATAAGCATTTCTAAAAAGAAAAAGTGACCCGCCATTTTCCAGCCAATAAAAACAAAGTTTGTAACCAGCCAATAAAAACCGAGCTTGAATTTGAATCAGCCAATAAAAACAGAGCTTGAATTCAAATTTCAACAGACCACAAGGGGGCAGAGCCATATATGGCTCTGAGGGGGAGGGATCAGAATGCTTTGCTTGTTGAAATTTTTTCTAAGTGCTGATGTTCTACAGAAACTGCAGACTGAACCTTTAAAGTAAAAGACCAGATTCTTATAAAGAAGGGGGTGGGGATCCGTTTCATTTCATTTCATTTATTAATTTGTATAGCACTTTACACAACCACGGTGATGGTGACTAAAGTGCTTAACAAAAAACAGTGCAGTACAGTAAAAGACAACAGATTAAAAATCAAGAAAACACAACATAATAGCAAAAATAAAACCAGAAATGTCACCACATATTTAATTACTAAAAGCCAGTTGGAATAAAAAAGTCTTAAGCTTCGATTTAAAAAGGCCAAGTTCAGTAATCTGACGTAGCTCAAGCGGGAGCGTATTCCAGAGTGGAGGTGCGGCCGCAGAAAAGGCACGGTCACCCCAACGTTTATATTTTGTCCGTGGAACAGAGAGCAGGAGCTGTCTGACCTCAGAGACCTGGAGCGGGCAGGGAAACTTAACAACTCTGTTATATTTCTACCATATATTTTTAAAATAAAATTTAAAAAATCTATATTGCTGTCACCATCACCCCATTTGGTCCCTACGGTCGACCAGGTGCCCATGGGCACCACGTTGGTGACCCCGGATTTATTACATGTGTTGTGCAATATTTGCTTATTCAGTTATGCAAGGTACATCAACATAGGTACATTGTACATAAAAAGAATCCTTAATACATTTGAAGATAATTATATGTTTTGCATTTTTGTATTGGGTAGATCTTTTGGACTTGTTTTTTTTATAAGTAGCTCGCATACTGAAAAAGTGTGAGCACCCCTGGTCTAGTATATAGTTATGTTTACTCCCAGGTCTCGTCTTGTTCGTTTTTGGTTTCTTGTCCTTGTGTTTTCTCGTGCCCACCCTCCTTGCAGTTCTTCCCTCCGCCCGCCCTAGTTTTTTTTTTTTTGGGGGGGGGGTTGGAGACCCCAGGGGGCGTCTTTGGGGGGAGGGTACTGTAAGGATGGCTCCCTCTGTTGGTCAGTTCCCATCCCTACACCTTCTGGTTCCCATGTCTACGTGTTCAGGTGTTTATGATTTAGTTTGATTACTGTGTGTATATTAGTCAGCGTTTGTAAGTAGCTGCCTTGTCAGTCTCTTTATTTTGTATATTAAAGTGTTTATTTATTTTTACTCTGCGTACACCCGAGTCCTGCTTGCACCATTGGGTTCATCTCTACAAACACACCATTCCTGACACCAAGTCCGTTAGACGGAGAACATCCAAGGTTTCCCTGCGGAACCGAATGGGTCTGTAGAGTTCGGTCCATGCAGGCAGATGGAGGATCATGGAGACAGCCGTCATGACAGGCCTGAACCCGAGGCTGGAAGGACTGAACCACAATGGCAAGGCAGCGACACAGAAAACTCTATACAGTAATTGTGTTGCGGTCATACCCATACTGTGGATGTACTGCGCAAAATACATAAATAAATAAAACACAAACAACAGGAACAAAAAAGATAGAGTTCACCGGGAGCCTGTGAAGCTGCCACTCGGCTGAGCTCGGCCATCTTGGAGGAAACACTTTGTTACTTTGTTTGAGAAACTTTGTTAAATTTCAGAGTTATAGCAAAGTTCATGTTCAATAATCCAGGTCAAAAATTCAACAAAGTTAAGTCAGGTGTTCTGGACGGTTTCTTTTTCATGAACTTTGATGCTTGAACCACTTTGGCTATGGCTGCCTCAGAGGAGTAAACTGGGAAGAGGGTGGCCTCCAGAAACCATCTTATCATCATCAAACTGGTTGGCCTTCTATGGGAGTGTGCTACTTGTGGGACTGAGTTTGTTGTAGCTCCACGGACTGATTAAGTTTTTAGGATAATGGACAAAACATCACAACAACAACAACAACAACAACGAAAAAGAAAAGAAACCGTCCAGACAACCTGACTTAACTTTGACAGTTATAGTTATGTTGCATTGGCTAATTTTGAATACCCGTGGCAGCTATCCTAAAGTAATTTGACACCAAATGTCAATCAGTAGATCCTGAAACTTAAATATCTCACACAGTGAGCAGCAGCTAGACTACAAGGGACTGAATTACAGCCATGGTAGTGTTTTCTACAATCAGCTGTTTGTGGTGCTCATCTTCATTTGGTTGAGTTCAAGTTATTCAGTTGTTGATATTTATTCAAGTTTTATTATAATTCATGTAGGGTTTCATGTGTTATTTTTCTAACAGGCAGACAGAGTTGATTCAAACTAGTTATTGGCAACATTTTAAACAAAGATCTTGCACAGCATTCATAATACGTGTTTGGGATCTCTCTCAGCTACGAACATTCAAAAATGTAGGTCAATATTTATAAAATGACTGTTATATTAATCATTGTGTTTTTTAATGTCAATTAACTAGTGGCTATCTTGAAATCAGCTTGAGTCAAAATGTCGTGGGCAAATACATTATTGTTCACCACCATTCAGGCAATGATAAAGGAATACTTGTACTGTAGTTCATCTAATTCATGTTGATTTATTTACAAAGTAAAAGTTGCTTGGAACTTTCTAAAAAAAAACACTTTCAAAGTTACAGCAGCATTACTCCAATATCTTACTCAGCGTGTCTAAATATTTCCAGACTCAAAGCGTAGAGAGCCTGATTACGCCACGCTCAATCACGTCTCCGTTCCTCCTAACTCTGTTTAAGCCCCTCTCCTTCCTGCTGATCTAACGCTTCCTGATTATGTTGGAACTCGTGAGCAGTGAGTAAGCTCGCTGCCATTGATGATCACTTATTTTCTTCAACGTGATAAATGTATTTTATACTTTGCAGTCAATGAAATCATAAATACAGGCTTGGATAAAAACACTTTGTCAAAGCAGATAACAAAATGACAGATTGACTGCTGCTTGTTCTCCGGGTCTCTGACGAGTTAATGTTTTCTTATTTGGCAACATTTTTTCTGTGTGTTCAAATATCAGTCTATAAAGCTAAATATCTCAAGAAGCACTGGATGGGTTTTGACAAAACTATTAAAAAATAATAACTGGATGCACATCTATAACTGATTAACTTTAAAGTCAAATAGATTTAAGATGGCTGCAGTATAAAATCAAACTTAGAAAACACAGAAATAGCTGTGACTCATCAAGAGTTTTAAGAAATTGAGCTGAATTTTATTAGATGACAGTCATACGAAACATAATTCAAGGTCACGGTCAAGGTGTCTTTATTGTCATTCACATTGCATGTGGTACGTGAAGAAAAAATTACAGTTCATGCAAAATTTGGGGAGTTCAAGGAATGGCGTATGCTTTTGAAAATAAAAAAATAAAAAACTCTACAGAAATAGCATGTTTTGTATTTGCAAAAATGTTGGAAATCGTTAACCACCCCTTGAGGCTGCACAAAAATCTGTTGGAGTCAGCCTCCCCAGCATCACAGACATCTACACCTCCAGATTCAGGAAGAGGGCCACCTGCATCATGGAGGACCCCACTCACCCAGCACACATGCTTGTTGTCCTGCTCCCCTCAGGAAGGAGGTTAAGAAACATTAGTATAGAACCACTAGACTGAGGAACAGCTTCTACCCTGAAGCTGTTAGACTCATGAATATCTAACCAGAACAATCACTGTGAAAAATCACATCATGTTGCTGCTGATCTGTTTCATGTTGCTGCTGATCTGTTTCATGTTGCTGCTGATCTGTTTCATGTTGCTGCTGATCTGTTTCATGTTGCTGCTGATCTGTTTCATGTTGCTGCTGATCTGTTTCATGTTGCTGCTGATCTGTTTCATGTTGCTGCTGATCTGTTTCATGTTGCTGCTGATCTGTTTCATGTTGCTGTGTTCATTAGTGCTCACCTGCTCACAATAGACTCATGTTCGTGCTGCTGTTCGGCTTATTGTTTTTATGCTACTAGTGCTAGTGTATTTTTAGTTGATGTTTTTCTTTGTTCATATCTTAGATCTTATTACAGTACTGTTTTTCCTTTACATTTTATACTTTGTTGGATGTAACTGGGACCCTGTGTACACAATTTCGTTCCACCACATTGTACATGTAGTGGAACAAAATTGTGTACACAGTGTGGTACACGTGTGGCACAAATGACAAATAAAGAACCTTGAATCCTTGAATCTTTAAGCGCTATCTAAAAATTATGGTGCTGTTGTTATGAATGTTTTGTTTTCTCCATTTAGTTTTCCGTGGTAAAATGTGTATATCATAATTCTCAGCAGGGTTGATTAATGGCCCTTTTGACCAATCAGGCTAAAGATAATGTGTGGATAGATGTGCGGATAAGAAATGACAGTTTTATGGCCATTTTTGTTCAATCTGAAAAGCAGTCATTAAAGATCTCAAGATATCTTGAGATGCATGAACATTCAGAGAATATGACCATATCAGATTTGATCTGAATATCTGGACATTTGACCAAATGTAAAGCTGGTTAAAGGGTTGTAAACTCAGTCATCCAGGTATATTATCTACCTGGATGACTGAGTTTACAGCCCTTTTTCTGAACCAATTTGGCCCTGGTGTCTTCAGGCTTTTTCTGTGAGTAGCAAGTTGTTCATCTGGCCTAAAACATTTGATTGTTGTACGTGACGATTGATTGTTTTTGACGGGTGTGCTCTGTTTGCATGTGTTAAAAGTCTACTTCTGAGATTCCAACAGGAGGTTGTATTGAAACACAGCAGTGAAGGCTGCCTATGGGACAGATCTGGTTGGCAGGCCATAGACTGAGGAAGTCCTCTGGATGGGGGACAAAATGTTTCTTACTTAAAGAAACTGATCCAGATGACACGATTTAACCTTTTTTTTTGTAAATTTGGTTTTAATTTGCCATAGTAACCATCCATCTTGAATTGGGCCAATTTCGCAAGTAATCCATTGTAGATGTTCATTTGACAATTGTTTTCTGAGAAAAATCAACTCAGTGGTTCGTAAGATTTTTTTTGACAACAGACACACAGCAGCTAATGCCAAACTTGAACACAAATACATAAATGATTTAGTGCTTGGAGTTTGTATTAAAGTATACATAAGCATAAAATTGAAATGTGAATTTTGAAGACTTTTTTTGTTTCGTTTAGTTTCATATTTTGGGCTGTCAGACTCTTATTTGAGTGTTCAATAGCTCCTACCTGGACATACAGTGTTGCATGGACTCTTCTGCACAGACATTCCCTCACAGAAGGCTCCTCCGTTGAGGGGAGCTGGATTTGTGCACGTTCGAGAACGTTTCTGCACACCCCGACCACACCGCACGCTACAAGGGGACCAGTCTGTCCACGATGACCAGCCTCCATTCACTGAGAGGAGGAGAAAAGGTGCAACATCACTACATGCACATGAAATTACACCGTGTGAGAATAAATTAAACCATCTCTGTTTCAAGCAAACCCCAACAGGATGACTCTGTCACAAGACTGGGGCATGGACTTATAGAAAAGTAAAACGGCAATCAGATGTAAAATGTTGCCTTTTCTTTAAAAATAAAAGTAAAAGAAAAACATGGTGGGAGGTCAGAAGAATGAGCACAGAAACACTTCAATCAAGGGTTTGCTTTGGTAAAAGAAATGTGTTGAATCCTAACATTATATTTCCACTCTCCACAAGGCCATAAAACACTTAAAAACTGTGTTTGCTGGCCTGCAGCGACAAAGAAGTTTGAAGAGGTGTTCAGACGAAAGCTGGAGAGTGGTATTAACCACTTTGCAGCTTTTCTCTCATTTTTAATAGAGTTCTTGTAACTCTTGGAAGTCTTTAAGATAAAAGATGAAACGTTTCAACAAAGAAAAACTCGTCCCGAGGACCTGACTCAACCTCGTTAGATTTATCTACCTGGAATATTGAGCATGCGTCAGGACAGTTCTTGTAAATATCAGTCCTGTAAAAGAATTAATAAACTTTTTGGAGACTCATATGTGAACAATTTCCACTCTCAGATGCTTTCTAGATAACGTTTTTCAAGGATTTTGCTTTTGGTGGCAAATTGACATCAAACCTTCATGGAAAATGTTGACAAAGTTTTAACCTTTATTTGTTCTTCTACTTGCACTCATGTGCCACAATAAAGGTTTGGCCATCCTTGAAGCATATTCTGTTAGATTCTGTTAAAACTAAGGTATCTAGTATAAAGGGTTTGTTAAATGATAAAGCTCCATATCTGCTGTATAATACAATTTTTGTTCCACATTTAATTTATTGTGTTGAAGTTTGGGGAAAGGCTTGCAAAACTATAACAACGCCTATTTTTATTTTACAAAAAAAGAGCTGTGAGAATTATTACAAGAAAGCCTTACTGTCATCCATCAAATATATTATTTAACCAACTCAAATTACTGAAGTTTTATGATTTGGTGGACTATAACATTTTATTAGTAATGTATAGAGCTCATAATAACACACTACCTTCAAATGTTCAAATGCTTTTGGTTAAGAGAAGGAGCTGTTACAGTCTTAAGGGAACTGAGATTTTTGCAAAACCTCAGTACAAAACTAGTTTAAAGGGACAGTCTATTTCAATACAGGGAGTTGTTTTCTGGAACGGTTTAGGAAATTACGTTAAAAATGCAAAATCAGTGCTTGTGTTTAAAAAAATGATCAAAACTAAATTGTTAACAAAATATTAAAATTTTCAGTTTAAATATTAATTGTACTAAAAATTTTTAGATCTGTGATGAGTTACTCTTTTTGTTCGATTACTCATCGAAACTTATTGTTTGAATTGATTGTTTGAATTGATTTTTTTTTAAAGGGGCAGATGTGACACAATTTCTTCTTCTTTCTGCCACCTTTCATTTTATGTTTTTTTTTTTCATATTACAGTACATGTAAAATGTTT
>JBBPBX010012666.1:0-10376 GCA_038048925.1 Garcialebias charrua | reverse complement strand
TATATATTGATCAACTGATGATTTCATTCAATGTTAATCTTAAAATTTCCTCAGATAAACCTCAACGCACTCTTTCCTTCCGTAATATCAAGAATATCAACCATGACATTCTTTTATCTCATATTAATAATACCCTCTCCACTTTCAACCTTTCAACTCCTCCAACCCAGATGATCTTGTCACATTATACAACACCAAACCCGGACTGTTTTCTTCTCCAACTCTGCACCCTGGTTCACTCCAGAACTCCGCTCCCTGAAAACCAAAGGTCGGTGGCTAGAGCGTCTTTATAAAAAATTCGGTCTCACAATTCACAAGGAACTTTATGCAAACCACACCACCCATTACTGTTATGTACAGTATCATGAAGGGATTTAATGGATTTTTTTTAACCTCAGTTTACGTCACCTGCAGTTTGCCGCCTCCTGCTGCACTTTTTTTTACTCAGCTGATCAGGCTTGATCAGCTGAGCTGCAAACACCTGCTGACTCTCTCCCTTTATAAGCTCTGGACCAAAGCCAGAACAGTGTGGAGGTTTTAAGATGACCAACTGAGGTTGGTGGATGCAAGCAGGAGCTTGTTGGAGCAACTTGAGAGCCTTTTTGGAAGGTAAACCAAGTTTATTGAAGGCAGCTGCAGGCTGCATATGTGTGTGTTCAGGAGTGTCCTTCACCCACCCTGACCACTGTGTCCTGAGCTCTCATGTGGAGGTTTGGATGGTTAATGGAGGTTTGAGAGTAGAGGTTGGTTAGTAGGTTGAAACCTGCTGTGGACTTGAGGTGTTTCTTTCAAAGGTAACCCAAGTTATTCATAATGTTACATTCATCTGCAGTGTCCTGCAGTTTTGTATTGTTTGGTAGTGCTGGGAGTTCATCCACCCTCCCTGGCTGTGCTTGTGTGATCTCTAGCAATTAAGAGATAGTTTGTGCAGTCTTTTTTGGAGTGTGTGTTGGTTAGAGTACTCGTGCTCGTGTGGACTCTAGTGTACCTAGAGTAGAGGACCTGAGCTGTTGAGGGTTCTGAGTCTCAGAGACTGGGCTCAGGGCTCTGGTGTGCTGTCTGCTGAAGGCAGCTGAGTTGGCTCATGCTCTCTTCTTTTTTGCATATAATTACTTTCATAACTTTCTGGTTGGGTAAAGCTGGTAGTCCTGTTTTCGCTTTAGTTCCATCTATTAGGCCTAGAGTATTGGTACAGTTAGCCCGCTGTCCAACAGGGTTCAACAGCTCTATAGGAGTTGGCTCTGTTGGGCAACCTTATTTTCCTTTTGGCCGCTTTACCCTAACCCATTTTCAGTTGCTACTTTGTTTCTTTTGTTTGTGACGTGGGATGCCTGGAGAAGCCGGTGGTGGTTCCTGACCAGAGGGAGCTGCTGCAGATGACTTCATCCATGACCAGACTTTAGTTTAGTTAATAAAACTTCTGTTAAACCTTTTTCCTTGTGTCCTGCGTCCTTCAAATGTGTTTTGATCTTCATTGGTCGTAACAATTACAAGAACATTATTTCTCAAGCCAAATCCAGCTACTTCTCAGACATCATCAGTTCCAATGTTGGTAATTCAAAGACATTGTTCTCTCTCCTTCACCGTTCTGTCCATCTCCTAACTCTCTACCCTCTCACATGGTTTCCACAGAATTTTGCAACTCCCTGATGTCATATTTCAATGAAAAGATTATTTCAATTCATAAACACCTTGGACCAAATACTGCCCCCAGCATCCTTGTTGAACTCCCCCCTCCCTCCCTCCCTTTCTCTGTCTTCTCCCTCCCCTCTGCTGATGACATTGCTGACATTATCAGCAAGTCCAAGTCCTCATCCTGTCAACTTGACCCATTTCCCACAGTTCTTGTTAAATCCTGTCTCCCGTCTCTGCTCCCTATCATCACTAATATCATCCACTCCTCCCTAACCTCTGGCATTGTTCCCACAGCCTTCAAATCTGCTGCCATCACCCCCATCATCAAGAAACCAGGTCTTGACTTCACCAACTTCAGTAATCTTCGTCCGATCTCCAATCTGCCCTTCATCTCCAAGATCCTTGAAAAAACTGTTGCTAGTCAACTTCACTCTCACCTGTCCAACAACAACATTTATGAAGAGTTTCAATCTGGATTTCGCCCCCACCATAGCACCGAAACAGCTCTAGTAAAAATTACTAACGACCTTCTTCTTGCTGCTGACTCTGGTCTTCTGTCCATCCTCATTCTTCTTGATCTAAGTTCTGCCTTCGACACCATCTGTCATTCTATCCTCCTCAACAGACTAACCTCCATTGGCATCTCAGGTACCCCGTTAGACTGGTTCACCTCCTATCTCTCTGACCGCACTCAATTCATTCAGCTTAAATCCTTCCGCTCCCAGTCTTCCCCTGTCTCCACGGGTGTCCCCCAAGGCTCTGTCCTCGGACCCCTCCTCTTCATCATTTACCTCCTTCCTCTAGGTCACATCTTCCGCAAATACAGCGTACATTTCCACTGCTATGCTGATGACACGCAGCTCTACTTGTCATCAAAACCTAACTCCACCCACCCACCCTCCATCCTCACAGACTGTCTCATTGAGCTAAATCACTGGTTTTCTAACAATACCATACCATACCATACCAACTTTATTTCTAAAGCACTTTATAAAACCGTGAGACCAAAGTGCTGTACACAAACATAAAATATAGTACAAAAATAAAATACAGTACAAAATTAAAAAGGTCAGATAAAAGACTAGCATTAAAATAGTAAAGTTTCACACAATAAAACAAAATCAAACATCTCGGATCGCGTCAAAAGCCAAAGAGAAAAGATGAGTTTTAAGAAGAGACTTAAAAACTACAATGGACGAGGCTTGTCTTATGTCACTCGGAAGGTCATTCCAGAGTTTAGGGGCAATCACTGAAAAAGCACGGTCACCTCTGAGCTTAAGTCTAGTTTTTGGAATCCTCAGAAGCTGCTGGTCAGCAGATCTGAGAGAACGGGAGGGAGTGTAAGATTGTAGTAGCTCAGTCAAATATGAAGGAGATCGGCCATTCAGAGCCTTAAAAGCGAACAAAAGTATCTTAAAATGAATCCTATAATACACTGGTAACCAATGTAAAGAGGCCAAAACAGGAGAAATACTATCAAATTTCCGTGTCCCTGTTAGAAGTCGGGCGGCAGCATTTTGAACTCTTTGCAGCTGTGAAATGCAAGAATCACTTAAGCCAGCATAAAGAGCATTACAATAATCCAGCCGAGTGGTTACAAAAGCATGGATTGCTGTTTCAAAATGTTGCCTTGAAAGAATTGGTTTCACTTTTGCTAACTGCCTTAAGTGAAAAAAGCTAGATCTCACAACTGTTCTGATGTGAGAATCCAGCCTTAGATCTGCATCTATTTTTACTCCCAGATTCGTAACAACTGGCTTTATATATCGAGTCAGTAGGCAGTCAACAGGCAAAGACTTCCCATAGGAACTCCCAAAAATCACTACCTCTGTCTTGTCTTCATTTAGTTTCAGGAAATTTAGAGACATCCAAGTCTTCAAATCTTCCAAACATAGAAGCAAAGACTGGAGAGAAGTGTGGTCTGCTTTCTTTACCGGTACATAAATCTGTGTATCATCTGCGTAGCAATGGAAGGCAATCCCGTGTTTTCGAAGGACGGAGCCAAGAGGAAGAAGATACAACAGGAAAAGAACAGGGCCCAAAATTGAGCCCTGTGGAACACCATATGAAAGAGGAGCAGATGAGGACCTATGGCCATCAAGAGAGACACAAAATGTACGATTTGTCAGGTAGGATTTAAACCAGTTTAGGGCTGTATGGCCAATGCCCATACACTGTTCTAAGCGTGTTTAAATAAAATATTGTGATCAACAGTGTCGAAAGCAGCCGAAAGATCCAGCAAAACCAAAATAACATAGTCACCAGAATCTGATGAAAGGAATATATCATTAAAAACCTTTAAAAGTGCTGACTCTGTACTATGAAATGATTTAAAACCAGATTGAAAGACCTCTAAAATGTTATGCTCAACAAGATAAGCCATTAGTTGATCATAGACTACCTTCTCAAGAATCTTAGAAACAAAAGGCAATTTAGAGATAGGTCTATAATTTCCCAGGATATCGGGATCCAAATTTGGTTTCTTAATCAAAGGCTGGACAACTGCATGTTTTAGGTTTCCAGGGACAACACCTGAAGACAAACTACTATTTACAAGGGCAAGAACCGAAAGGTCTATAGTAGAAAAGACCTCATTAAACAGACGAGGTGGAATAGCATCATCCAGGGAACCAGTAGGTTTTAGATGACTAACCACCTCCTGTAAGGATTCTAAAGTGACGTACCGTATTCGCCGGTGTGTTATACGCAGTATTTTTGCTCATTTGAATGTCCAGCGTATTAAACACCGAAGAGTATTATTTATGTATTTTTTCCCATATTTTTAGACTCATTTTTCGCTCTGATTCTTCGTTTTTCATTTTTGGCGAAAATGGTGCAGTACCAGTTTTGGCCGCTATAGGGGCACTGTAGGCAGCAGCCAGCAGAGGACTCAGAGAGTGAAGAGGAAGAGGGGCCACTTCCAGAAGTTTCTACTTGCTGTCTCCGAAAAAAGACTCCTTTGGTCGGACTGATGACTCTGTCGCTGCCCGCTCCCTGCTATGGATTGTTGACGTAATGAAACTATCCGTCCCAGAATTCGTTTTTTGGTTCACTTTGGAACAGGAAGGAGAGATACACTTACACACGACAGACGCTCACTTAAAGTTCCAAACCAGTTTAATTAATCATAAGTTAAAAGTCACAGAATACATTTGTTCTATTTCAAAAGTCATTATATTGGATTAGAATAAGTGGACAGAGAGTGAGTGACAGAGATAGAGCGACAGAAGAAGGGAGGAGGGGAGAGAGAGACAGGGAGAGAGGAGGGGGGAGAGAGACATACAACCTGATCCGTGGACTACTTCTCTGCCTTGCTGTTGGAGGATGGGAACCTTTTATACCCTTCTGTGGGGGCCCTGCCTCAGAGCCTGCCGTCCCCACTTTATTGCCAGAAGACAGGAAATACCATTTGTTTTTTCAGCTGGCTGAACTCTTTTTTGGTAAAAGAGTGAAGGATAATATTCATTCATTCAACCTTTATTTATACAGGCTGACTTTACACAGTTCTACTTTTAATCTGATTGAAAACTACTTCACAACTATTATATAATTAATGCACAAGTGCTTTATGATCAAGGTATTAATTGTTTTACTACGTTTTATGCAACCATGTTCTCTGCGCCTTCAAGTGAACACAGTTTTCAGAGCTGGACACCTTTCTTCACATGAGGCTGATGGGGGAAGTGTGGCTTACACCCAGAACAAAGAGACCAGTGTCTCCTTGCCCGTCATATAAATCTGTGAAGTCATAAAACTGACAAAAGGCACTGCCATAAGCCACTCAGAGACAAGAAAAGATCCACTTTCAAGCATTCCTTAAGTCCCAAAGCCTCACATGAGCACATGCTCACTATTCTGTCTCCTCTCAGGAAACCCTTACCATTCTATGAGAGAAATTTGATCATTTTGAACGCCGTGTGAAGACTCCTTCATAATAAAAGAAAACACAAAGATACATATATTTTCATTTCACAACAATCCCCCTTTGGACCTCATTCTGCTGAGGTCCATCACAAAAGAAATAAAATCACACAACACACAATGTAGTTTAATGCATATATACACAATATTCAATCAGTTTTTTCAAAATCCTCCAAGTTATGCCCTCTTGTCTGGCCACCACATTTTGACTCAATTTGTTAATATGCAAATTGTAGAATATAAGGAAATATATGCAAACTATGAACAATAATAATAGTAAGTGCTTAGGATATTGCAGAATTATGAACCTTGAGTTCCCAAATTCATCCCCCAGCAGCAAGGCAGTTGTCTCCCTTGAACACACAAAAATAGAGAAAGAACACAAGATTTATATCATCATCACAGAAACATTAATATACTTTTTACACGTACTCAGGGGCATTCCCCTTGGGTGCTCGGGAATGTCCTCCTATGTTCCCGAGTTTTCTTCGTGTAATGTGAGACTCTAATATGTAGTGTTTTTATCGTTTTAGGTGTCTGTTCTATGTGTGCATGTTCCAGTACCGAGTGGCTCCATTAAACAGAGTCCTTCTGAGCCTCGCACGCAACTTACTCGGCTACTTTCGTCTACCAAGGCACAAGAGTTCGAATGCGAGCTCCTCTTGTTGTCCAGCCCAATCCTTTAGCTCCTTCCTGGTTCACGGGTTGGAGCACACTGAACCGTGTGGATCCCCTGGCATTGACACGCACTGCCTGTGGTGTGAGTTCAGCGACCCCACACGGGTCCGTACTTGACCAGGGCTGTCTGGTCTTGCCTCCCCTGGACTCCGTTGAGAAAACTCCCTCAGCTGGAGCATTTCCAGGAACCACCTATCATAAACAGAATGTGCCACAGCAAACAACACCCAATCAATTATAAATCAGTAGTCCAAAGAATGAATCATGCATGTTAGTTGGTTTGGAAGAGGCTTAATCTTCATTAGGGTTAATTATGAGTAGTTTTAAGGCGGTTCATACTTACAAAAAATACTGTACCTTTTCACTCAGCTTATAGCAGAAATTACACACATAAAAATAACATCACAAGCGGCGGCAGAGCATAATTAAAAAATAACATAGCAAGCGGCGGCAGAGCATAATTCACAAAACATTGTACACCTGTGGTTCTATACACATTTTCCCTAAGTCAATAAGTCACATGTCGTCTAGTCAAGTCAATGGCTATAAATCTACAGAACCACCATATCCCTCTGATCAGGTCCACTTCAGGTTTGAGTGGTTTTGAGCCTGCAGGCCAGGAAACATTTCCAAGGGGCGTCCCCCTCCTGCTTCACACACATTTCACAGAGGGGAAAAAACAGTGTTGTTAATTGCTCATTTGAAATATGCTTGCATCAATACTCCTTCCTCCATGACATGATTAAAAAACGTTCAAGACTGATGCCGCCTCAATATCAACGCAAGTGAACTTTGTTTATAACGCCAATTTATCAGTTATCCTTATTATTCTTTGTATACTAAAATGTATTTACCATCTTTTAGTTAATTAGTTATTTCTAGGAACATTTTCGGCCTAGTTGTTTCTAGGAAACATTTACAATCTAGTTATTTCTAGGGACCAATTTCAACCTTTCTATTTTTAGAAACATCTGTCAACCTCTTAACCCCCTTTTGAAACAAAACTCTACCTTGTTTCAATTATGCCAAAGTTATTTGGTTAATAAATTGGAAATTGTGTCTAAATTTACCATCCTTTAACCTTAGCACTAGTGTCAGATGTTTCCTAAACCTCTGCCTATTGCCACCAGTAATTTGGTTTTCACAACCATATAGCTAACAGTAATCTACGATATCATCTCATTTTCTTTAAAATTATAATCATTTACCAAAATGTACCCCTTGTGACACATCAGAATCCCAACATGCACTCCGCCAAGGATAACTGCAAAAACAAAAATATAAAAGTTAACTCGTTTTGGGGCCAGGAGCTAGGATCATTTCCCTTGCTCCCCTTCAGCTTCACCACAGTTACAAGAACCAGAAAAAGCAAGTCGTCAGATCCACCTGAGCATAGTATAACTGAGAATCATGAGGCCCGCGCTAGCAGGCCCTAATGTGCCTATGTGTTTCATTAAAAATTTATCATAGCAGCTGTAGTTTTGATCCCGGCCACTAAGATCAACGACAGATCCTCACAGATCAATATGGGGTGTGGCCTTTGCTGGTATGAGTGACTTCAGGACCATTTGTTCTCTTGTCTGTTTGGAGAACGTGTTCAGCTTTCTCTTGTTCCAGCCCCCAGTGAGACGTTCACTGGGTTCTGATTCTCGTCCGGACCCCCAAATCCGGACCGTATATCCTGGCCATTTGTGTCTGATGACCATGTTTCGACAGTTCTTTGAGAAAGTCTTTGCCTCTGCTCGGCTGAAAGTTTTTGTGGACAGTCTTTTGTTCTTTCGGTGCCTTTGTTGTTTTCAGTCGTTCCTTGCTTATGCCCCTCAAAGTTCTTGAGCAAGGTTGCATATGAGTTTGTTCTTCCCAGTGAAGTCACAGCGAGTCAGTTTCTGGACACACCTTCATATTAAATCTGATCCGATCTGATCAATAACCACAGTAGCCGAGATTCAAAAGTCAGATGCTGCATGTGTTTTGACAGAGGCCTATCTTAATGCATATTTACCATTATGTGTTCTGTATAGATGAGGTGGGATTCATAAGACTCACTCTTGTTCCATCAACACTGTTCAATGAGGCTATTTAAAAAATTAAAAAATCATTAACAGACCAGGGTCAAATTAATTTTCTGTTATCAATCTTTATTATGGATCCTTCGACGGAGGCATCTTTTAATCTGATCTGCACAACAGATCCAAAACATTAGTTTACCTAAAAGTGAAATAATCAATTTAACCCTGAAATCAAAAAATACTGTAGCCTACTTTTATTTCAGAAAATATAATTTACGGTCTTCTAAGACCCCCTTGCTAGTATACAGTCTATGATAATTAGCAAATTCCTTGAGCCTCCTAAGACCTGCCTTCTTGTTGGATTTATTTATGTATCGTGTATATTTTCATGCCCTCCTAAATTGTCAATTTGAAATTATTAAGCTCAGTGGCTCATTTATTCAAAGTAAAATGTGGGCTCTTTCATTTTGGCCTGTTGTTCCAGGTATATAACTATTAATCCAGGGGTGTCAAACTCATTTTGATCTAGGGGCCGCATACAGCTTAATCTGATCTCAAGGGGGTCAGACCAGAATACTCATTCCAAAAGTCCACTTTTGTCTTTATATTAGTGCAAAGAATAAAGAAATTATAAAAATATTAACATTAAATTAATTGTCCTTTTACATTTGTACTCAGTTTAACATTTAAGTGCATTACATATTAAAGAAATGATCAGTGATTGCACGTTTTAAAACATTTATTCAACAAACTGTTTTGTTAAATACCCTGATGCATGCTCCATAATCCATGTAGAGAAATCTAAAAAAGCTAAATCTGAGCTTCTGGACATACAAAAAAACAGTTCTGTTAAAACCCTTTCCTGCATGTTAAAAGTACATCAAAATTTAGAAATGAATGAATTTTAAATCCATTTTCCACATCTATAAATATGTATTCATTTAAGACCTGTCTGTGAGGGCTACTCCCTCCTTAGCACTTTGAGATTTCCATTAATGAAAAGTGCGTTATAAATTGAATTCATTACTATTATTATTATTATTATTTATTCTTCAAACCCCAATCTGTCCTCTTCTTTTATTCATCTGACTCCAAACAGTTATTAAACTCTGTACCTGCACCCCTTTACTTTTATTAAATGTTTCAGAACGAATAACCCAACTGGATGACTAAATTAAAAAATAAAGTGACTCCGACCTGTTTTTGGTTTTTTCTAGAAATTATTATGCTCCTGTCTGCAGTACCTTTTTTCGTCCATCAGGGGTCTCCATTATACTCAGGCTCAATGTTGCCAGCTGTACGATAATTTTCGTATTTGTACGATAATTTTGCCCTCTGTACGATCAATAATCCCGACAAAGGCCAAAAATACAATAATTTCGCCATTCTGTAAACGTGTAGTTGTGATCGGTTTTCATCAGCCTGTCGCAACTGTCTGTCGGAGTTTTTTGTGAACCCTGAAGGCGTCTTGGAATTCCAGCTAATCGTGCTTTTCTAAATGTGACAGAAGACTTTCTGTTGAGCTCATTAATTACCACCAGACAATAATGCGTATTAATGTCTATGGTTCCCCCAGTACTGACGCCACAAAGCTGTGAGTGCCTGTTAGACGCTACAGTACAGTACTTATTATTTTGTTTATAATGGGTGTACGATAATCCTACATTTCTCACCTGGCAACCCTGCTCAGGCTATACACGAAACAACTGTGTCTTTTGCCCATAGTTGCCAAATCCGCTTATTTCCAGCGGCATTGGGCTTGTTTTCCCTGGAGCCGCTTTCAAATTTGATCAGCCGCTTGTGGCGGGTTTTTATTTTCGCTTCTCGTGGACATTGAGTCGCTTAGTTGTGCTTGTTTTGAAGGAGCTGATCGCTTCTTTTGTCTAGCGATCTGGCAACCCTGCTCTTCGGGTCGACGCTCACAAGACGACGTGGACATTCACTGGATCTATTCACAAAAGTACGTCTTCCAAATTGGTAATCCACTTTCTCTGCTTCTTATATTGGGAAATACAAGTATGATGCGTTCGGTTCTATATCCTCACAGCCTATACACAAATTATAAAACTAAATGTTTTGCTAGTTTTTTGATACTTTGTAAAAAAAAAAAAAAACTTTCTTTTTTTTTTTTTT